>CAEGAD010015493.1:0-80057 GCA_903067055.1 Poeciliopsis paucimaculata
ATATTGTGGTGCTAAACCGTTCAGTGATTTGTAAATTAACAACAGTATTTTAAAGTCTATTCTTTGAGCTACAGGGAGCCAGTGGAGGGACTTTAAAACTGGTGTTATGTGCTCTATCGTGTTTTTTTAGTGAGAACGTGAGGAAGATAGTGAGATAGTGAGATTTTAGTTTGATCAATTCAGAATGAGATGTTTTGGGGCGTGATGTCACTTTAAATCCAAATAATCTGCTTCTGGCCACGCTCCCCTAAATTCAACGTTTACACATAAAAATCGCTACAAACACATGCACAATTATACAACTGAAAAGCAGAAGTAGAGCCTCCTGCACAATTAACAAAAATACAGCAAATGGTTTCTGAATGATAAGTCAACAACAAACCACTGGGCCTTTCCAGCAGCCATTGTACAGTGCATAAAATGGTAAAACCGTTCAGCTGACTAAACGTGCTGGAGCTGTTAGGAGTGTGATTCAACAATTGGAGGTATTGAAATGGCTTATTTTCCATACACCAAAAAATATTAACAAAAAACTGTTATTAGAAGCAGTTCAGACCCAAATGGTAGCATAGAAATGAGCAAAATGTGACATAACAAGGACCCTTAAAAGTTTTGGAAAAGTTTATTGAGCTAAAAATAAGACATTTGACATGTTTTGCTAGTGCTTGTGTTCTGCTGGGGTTGCTAGGTAACCGTAATGCGACTTAACAATCGGGAGGTTTTGGAAACGGCTCATTTTCCAGACATCAAAAATCATTAACGTATTGCCAAAAAAAACTGGTTGTTGTTTCAGTGCTTGGGTTGTCTTTAAGCAGTTGCGACCCAAATGGAAGAACCGAAACATGCAAAAGGCCACCTGTAATATCAAAGAAAATACATCCTTGGACTGATGCAGGAAGATAAGATTTCAGCTTTTGTTCTGAAAGACTTTTGAATCTTTAGATGAACAATGAGAACCAGATTTCTGCCTGTTACTTCAGTGAGAAAGTCGTTTTTGTATATGTATATCCAGACCTCAGCGGCTGACCCCTAGTTATGTAAATGTGATGCTGCAATGCCAGTCATGCAGCCTGGAGCGCTACGCGTTCAACACAGCACTCCTGGACCGCCGCCTGGGAAACAGATGGCAGAGAATAACACTGTCACCCATCCTGAACGCTGACATCCTGGGCTAGTCCTCTGCTATCTGAGATCCCCCTCGTCCTCGCAGACCCGTCTCCAGATTAGGAGATGCACATGAGTGAAACTGACCGGACAGCTGAACATCATTAGCCAAACATAAGCTCCCATTTTACAATAAGTGTGTCTGTGGAGGCTGTCATAGCGGTGCGGGTGGCTCTGTTTTGGGTTCAGGACAATGGGGCTAATGACCAGTGAGCCAGAACCTCATGTGAGCGCTTTAGAGGAAGACGGGATCGGATCTGGACTCCAACAATTAGACAATTAACTGGTTAAGAGGTCCAAGGATTAGAGAGCACTGAATTTCTGTAGATTAGAGATTAGAAAAGGGAACCCACTCAGGAAATTAAATAAGCCTTCTTATACCAACATGAGGATCACATTTGTAAATGAAGATTAAAATCAAGCTGTTAGACAAACTTTAGACAATATGGGAAGGTTTACAACACAAATCCTGCAGAATCCCTTAAATATAATGTTTTTAATGTTGGTGTTTAAGCTGCACACATAAACTGCTCCTTTGGGACAAATAAAAGTTTCATTTAACTGAATATAAATAGGCATGAGCTGGAATAAGAGAAATTTTATGTAAACACCAAACACTTAAAACAAAAAAAACACTCATTACCATTACTTCTGAACGGTAAGTCAGAAGTAACTCAAAAATTGATCAAAAATTGTTGGATCTTGATCAAAATTTCAGAAATGAATTTAATCATAGATATTTTGTCAATAGTAATACAGATTGAAAATGAAGTGCTTGAAACTATAGGGCTGGACGATATGTCTTCACACTAGTCGATATTGATAATTATAATTAGTTTTTTGTTTTAAATATCTGACATTCTGCCAGGCTGATGTGACTTTTCCTGTTTTACCCGCAGTTTCTTCTCAGTCTGCGCATTTTGTCTTTTCTCTCCACGCCGTTGTTTTTATTTTTAAGCGGTTAAGAGGCGCAGTGGAGAAACTTATACTGCTGCTGTGCCAGGTACTCAACAAGTTGTTGCCAAGCAACCAAAGAGTGAGAGAGTTGCCAGGCAACCAAAGAGTGAGAGAGTTGCCAGGCAACTAAAGCGTGAGAGTGTTAGTTCACTCTACCAACCCTGCTTTGCTTGAGAGGTTGAGCGGTTAAAGTCTTTCCTCTTTCAGAGAAACTATTCACTATTATCTACTAATATTGATCACGTCTGTTATTTATTATTGATTTATTGCCCTGCTTGGAACTCTAATTTGTATAATTTGTCTGTGTATTGATAGGTGCACTTTAAGCACTTTAAGCACAAAAGAGAGACAAATAAAAACACATCTATTATTGAGCACAGATTATTGCTTTTAATAACATTTTCTTTGACTCTGTGATGGAAGAGTTCAAGTTTCTCTGTGCTGAATTGTTTTCAAGTTTTACTTTGAAATTATTTTTCTGTTTCTCCTTCTGTGAATTTAACTAAATTCACAGAGACAGTATATATGTTACTTTTTATCCAACAGGAGGTTTTGACTGACACACAAAGTTGGCAGTCAAACAAACAAGAGTCAGAAAACTTTAACTAGAATATAAAATCCGTCTTATCAGATTGTTTTGTGTTTTCAGAGTGGTTTACTGTGACAGCTACTTTTCCATGGTCGACTCTGACCAAATGTTTTGTAAATTATATTTAAAGTATTACAGTAGCAGCCTCTGCTGTTGATAGGTCTGGATGATTTTAATCTGTCTTTGTTTCTCCCATTTGTGTTGAGTTTATTTAAAATCTGACTGTCTTGACAGCACGTGTTGCACGAGATCTTTGACTTCCCACTGCCAAACCGCCAACCATCAACAATATACAGAAAACTGTCACAGCAAACAAATTATCTTGGGAAAATTCACTATTTGTGTGTTTTTATAACTTTATTTGAGTCTCAACTTTTATTTTTAAATCACCTAAGTGCTTAAAAAAAACCCACTTTTTTGAGAATATGTTAATGTTTGGCATCTAGAAAATGAGCCGTTTCAAAAGTCTCACAATTGTTGAGTCATGCTGCACCATTACCTAGCAACCACAGTGGAGCACAGCTCATCACCGAGCAAAACAAACTGAGTACCAGCACATTTTTTTAATTCACAAATCAGCAGGTACTCCTCGTTACCAAGCAAATCCAGCAGAGCTCTTCCCGTAACCTAGCAACCCAAGCTGAGCTCCAGAACTTTGGATCAGCTGGTTTTACCGCTGTGCAATGGCTGCTGGAAAAGATAAATGTGTTGTTGGTGGCTTACCATCCAGAAACCACTTACTGTATTCTTGTTGGTTGTGCAGGAGGCTCTACTTCTGCTTTTCAAAGATGTATAATTGTTCATCTGTTTGACATTAGAGTGTAAACATTGAATTGGACAGCAGCATCTCATTTGGATTTAAAGTGACAGAGCCCTGAAAACATCTCAACCAGACAGAACTGAGCAGACTAAAATCTCATTATCTAATCTCATTATTTTTTTGTGTAATAAAAACAAAACAAAACAATGTACTGAAGATGTTTTGATAACCCATACAATTGTCCAGACCTGTTTAAGAAAGCACAATATTTAAAAAACATTTAAAACAAAAAAGAACATAATGCAAACATGTGCAGACCTCAAACTGTAAAATGATGGGGGGGGGGGGGTTTAAGTGTAAACTATCCATTTCTAGCCTGTGATTGACACTTAACAAGTTTAAACAAACAGCAGATCCTTTGAATTTGCTGAAAGTTAAACCACCTCAGTAACATTCCAGTTTGTGACTCGCCTCTGTATATATTAACACCTCTAAGCAGTCAGAAGCAGGGTGACGTGTCTCCACTCGCTTTCGCAGCTGCCACTTTCACTTCCCCGTTGCCGTTTGAACCTTTTCAGAATCACCTGTGGGGCAAAATGTCAGAATACCCCAGTGACATTCTCCACGCTCCACTCTTCCTCTGGAGCTCGACCGCAGACCCCGCTGTGTAAACCGTCACGCCATCGAGCGAGGCCACCCTCACCTGAACATCACAGCCTACTTAGACCACCGAAGGCGCCCTTCCCCAGAAAAGATGTTTTTCCTTGTACACAAATCATCAGGGGAGCATCAAGTCAAGAGCTGCTTTTCAGAAGGAATCATATCTGCATCTGCAGCGGGAATCCAAAGCCCCATTTTTCCCTCACATCTGGAGATCTGCACGGCCAAATAGATGGACGCGCTGGCTGGTGGAAGTCTTCATTACCCGTCCACATCCTCCCAGAGAGGGTCTGCCTATTGAGGCAATTAATCCTGCGCTGCTTCAGGGGTCATGTGTCACTTCTAGTCCATCACTTCCTTGTCAGCCAGCTTTCACGCACACACACACACACAGAGGTGGAGAATAATGTCTGCAGAGATGGTCTTGTTGTGATGGAGTTGGCCATGCGTGACCAGCCGAAAGGATGTTTTCCTCCCTGAGAGAGGAGCCCTGATAACAGACGGAGAGCAACTATCAGCAGGTCGGTTAACCTGAGCCTCAAATAAGTGACTGAACAGCCAACACTGGAGCTTCAATTCAAGATTTACAGGTAAATATCTGAATTCACCACAAAATTTGCTCTCAGTAAGGTAAGAAAAATACAAAATTAAATGGAAAATAGAATTTATGGGGTATTTTTTACACTAAAGTCCCATTCATTTACAGATGAGAAAACTGCTTGAGATTAAATACTGCCAATGCAAAAACAGTATATACAGTATAACAGTATATAAAATTGTTTCGATTCAAAAATTTTATATACTTGAAAGGACATACAAGTACAACATACAAGTAGCTTTTACTTTTTAGCAAGATATAGGATCTTGTTTTAATTAAATTATACATAAATGTTGATAAAAAGTTCTAGTTTGCCAGATTGATGGGAAAATGTGTCGTTGTAAATCTGCCAGTGGAACATTTTTTAGCAACGTCAATGAATCATTTACTTAAAACAAGCCCCTATATCTATCTGAAAAGTTTCTTGTAAGTTGTTTTTTTTTTATTTCAAGTGTATTACGATATTTGCAGTAGAAACTAGGCCAAAAATATTTGGTGAGATTTTGTGTTTTGCATTATTGTGAAAGAAAGCTGGGATCAAATCCAAAATCCCTTTTTGAACTTTTTGATAAGATTCTGTTTATTTTTTCCTACAAATATCACCTGAAACATCAACTACACTAATCGGTGTAATCAAAATATTCGATAATTTTCAGTATTTCAGTTCCATTCGATTCACTTCATTTATGAAGTTTCAAGGCACTTTGCAACGTAAACGGATCAACAAAATGAACAGAAATGCATACAGTTAAATCCATTCATGTAGACAAATTTAAGTTAAATTTTAACCTTGTAATAAATGCTTTAGATTCAGTATATGAGCCATTTGCATAAGCTCTCTATGTAAAACAGAGCTACAGACTGCAGGTAAGATACTGAGTGTTCAGAACCTTCAGAGTGAACCCCACTTAAAATAATCTAAAAAGAAAAATCTAAAATGACCTTTCAACTTAAAAATTTATAAAAATATTGTATGTATGTATGAAGGGATAATATTGCAAAAGAAAATTGCCTGCCAATCTTTATAAAATCTAATTAAATTGTTTTTGTGTAACTTTTGTTTTCTTTACAAGATAAATGCAGACAGGAAACTAATTTTATTCCGATTTTCTTATATATAAAGTAAAAATGACACTGTTTCAAAATTAAGCGAGGGTTATCGAATAAAATTAATAATTTAAATCCCTGGAGAAACGATTTCCATTTTTAAGCTGTGATGATGTAACAGTTTGATACATTTCCTCAGTTTTAGCCTGATTTTGCATTAACATCAGAAACAATCCGTCTCTGGAGGTTTTAACGTTTGAGGACGCAGGAACAGATGATTCAACCAGCTGCCGTTTCCGTCTCTGATGCCTCCGTGTTTAACGTCCATCTGCTCAGAGACAACGGCGTCAAACGTCGTCCGTCCAGGGAAACCCAAAGTCACACAACACAAACAACACAGGTATAAAAATAAGTGAATAAGTACGTGGGACTTCTTCAATGTGCTCAGTGGCAAAATGATGCTTGTCTCCTGATCTTTGTTTACAGCGAGCAGCTCGTTGTTTGAAGAGGCGGTAAATATTTCTTTTTCGCAGCTGGAGTTTAATACTTCACCTCGACATGTTGACTCATGGGCTGCATGTTGCAAACAGATGAGGACTTTCATCAGACTGGAAGGATTTGCTGAGTCTCCTGATGAAAACTAACATTTGACTCTTTTCTGAAAAAATGAAAACAAAAAAAGAAAACAGTTTCGTCTCATCTGTCAACGGCTTTACATACAGTGACTTACAGAAGTATTGGTACTAAACAACTAAAACCTAAATTTAACATAAGGAGATTTTAGTTGATAGATCAACACAAATTTCTGCATAAAGATTAGAGAAATAATACATGGATTGAAAATCTGAAATGTGCGGCATGCATTTGTTTCAGAATCCACCTTTATAATTGTTTTCACACCTTTTTTTCTGGGTTCAACTGGAGACCAAAATTGCAACATTTGTTACATTTTCAGCTGGTGCAGTTCGTTGTGTCCAATGAACGAAACTTAGTTTCGTGTCCAATGAAACTAAGTTTCATTGGACACGATGAAACTTAGTTTCATCGTGTCCTCGCCTGTGGTGCGCTGCACCACAGGCGAGGTGCGCTGCACCTCGCCTGTGCGCTGCACCTCGCACAGGCGAGGTGCAGCGCCTCCTCGCCTGTGGGGGCGCTGCACCAAAACCACTGAAGGAAATGATAAAAAAAACCTAAGAAGACGACATGAGCGCAACTTTCTTCTTTACAAAATATAAACAGAAATGGATTAAGATCAGATTTTTGCAGTGGTAGGATTTCTCTTTTGTCTGGTAAAAACCAACAAGCCACTTTTCCCGCCAGTGCTAGAGACACAGGTTTGTTTTGGTTGTATTTACCCAGAATGCCCAGCACTGTAGTCCACTTCCTGCTTTTGGAGCCGTTTCTGGTCCACTTGCATCCACATTTGCATTCAAACAGAACCAGAGTTCACTTTAATCGAACTGGGACCGAGGTTTTTAGGTGGACCAGAGTTTTTTTTTTTTTTTTACCTGCATCAGAGTTTGATTGAGTTTCCACACCTCCTCAACTAAACCAGACTTTCTAGACAAATGAACTAGAGTTTAATTAAATCAGACTAAGCAGGGCTGGTGTGAACGCACCTTCGGCTGTTTTCACCAGCCTGGTAGACTTGATTTGATTCGGGCCCAAAATTGCAACATTGCTTATTTTTCAGCTGCTGTGGTTTGCTTTCACATTGCACTGTGTAAAACGATCCAAACTAATTGAGAAACCTGTTCACCTTCTCACCTGTGGTGGCGCTGCACCAAAACCACTGAATGAAAAAACAAAAAAATCTGTGGAGAAGACAACATTCTTCTTTACAAAATGTCAAACTTTAGCAGTTGTAGAATTTCTCTTTTGCTTTTGGTAAAAGAAAACAAATCATTTCTTCCTGGAGCCCCACAGGTTTGTTTTGGTTGTTTTTACCCAGAATCCCCTGTGCTGTAGTCCACTTCCTGCTTTTGGAGCGGTTTCTCTTTCGCTTGGCGTATTTGCATTCAAAAAGCACCAGAGTTCAGTTTAACCATACCAGGTTTTTCTTTCTAGACAAACAAAGTGCAGTTTGAGTAAAGTGAGCTAAACATCTCAGGACAGATTCAGCTCTTCTGCGGAAGCCTCTGAGGTTTATTGGAGAACATTAGCATCCTTTATCTGTCAGTGGGTCACCATCCGCCATTCCTCAGTCTGCTCTGTGCGTTTCCATTACAAATAAACTTGATATAATGATATCCCACTAATTTAGAAAAAAACCCTGTTTTGTAATTGCAGTTTTTGTTGAATAAAAAGCAGTAACATCTGGTTGTTAATCATCTGACTTGTCTGACGTGAAGACGAATTTTCCATTGCAGGACTTACAGCATCATGTCAAACGGAAAACTGATTTTTCGTTTGTTGATTGAGACCATGAGACAACTTAATAATAAAGCTAAGTCCAGTTTTCAGGTTTCTTAAAACTCCTCTGGTCTCTGGAATTTAGCTCAGCCTGCTTAGCATTTATATATTCTATCTGCAGGTATATTTTTAGTCCTTTTTGTCAGCAGGACAAATGGAAAATCAGATTATGCAGCGGGGAGCTGAAGTAAGAAGGTTAACGTCGCTGCCCTTAAAGATAGGATCGACTCTATAAGCCTACTTCTGTTAAATGAACTATTTTCTGTTGTCTTGTTTAAATTTACTCCAAATTATAAAATCACAAACAAGTCAACCCTGAAACTTTTCTCAGCTGTTGTTTCTCTGATCCAGTTGCTGCAAAATGAAGCACTATTGTCTTCTGCTGTACTTAATTTAATATAAATACATCTAAGAAATTAGCTTTTTGAGAAACTCTAGTGAGAGCTTCCTCTGTAGAAAGGACCAAACAGTTCAGGACAAGTAACCTAAAAAAATTAATGACATGAAGTTTCTATAATTTATTTGGAGAAATCAAATACAATCACTGGCAACACTGATAAAATAACTTAATGTTTTGATCCAGTAAAGCAGTTCAATTTAAAAACAGCCAACATTTAAATTGTATCTATTTATATATAGAGAGGGAAGACCATGTTAAAAAATAGATTCATAAGAATTACTGTATAAACTTGCATTTTTACTCCATGTTAGTTTTTAAAAGTTGATTAGGAAATGGTAATTAGTAATCCATGACTTCCTGTTTTATGGATTACTGTGAAATGGTTTTCCATGACTGATACCAAACAAAACCATCACTGCAAAAACACAAAATGTTACTAAGTAATTTTCTAGTGCAAATATCTTAGTTCACTTGAATCAAGACCAAACTAACTTATGTGTAACTTTTCAGCAATAAATAGAATCTTGTTTTAAGTCAATAATTTCTAAGTATTGATGAAAAAGTTCTAGTTTTATTATCAGATTATTTCACTTATAACACAATATTTTTCCCATTTTTTCAGTGGAGTAATCTGCCAATGGACCAGGTACTTTTTCATAAATATTAAGGAATTCAGATCCATAAACTTTTAGTTTTCGCCTTTTAAAATGGGATTCCCGTTTTTTTCTCTTTGCTGGTCGACCTGCTGGGACTCGGTCAGGAACTGGAGTCGGTTCAGATCCAAACGATTCATTCAGGGGAACCAAATAAGATCTTCGCCCTCAAGCGGAGTCATCCTCAGGAATTTTCCACTTTACTGAACAGAGCTCAACTTGCTGGCAGCAGAAAAAATACACGCATTGTTTGTCTTACGGTGTATTTCCTTCATCCAGTTTCTATTTTAAATTGTCCTTCCCTGCTGAGCTCAGCTTTGTTGTTTTAAGGTCAAGGTTGTTTTTGTCAACAACACGGCTTGTTTCCAGTCCATCAGGAGTCTTAAATGTTTAAGTAGATTAAAAAAAACAAAAGCATTAAAAGCAGCGTTTTACTCTGCAACTTAAGACAAGGAATCTCCCGGCTTTTGAGTTTCATTCCCATGTGAAGCAGCGATTCAGCATTTAGATTTATTGTCGAAGCTTCATTATGTCGGCCATTGTTACTTCGAAAACAGATTTTAAATGTTTGAATGTTACAAACCAAACAGTAACAATACGTCATATTCCAGCTGTCCAACCGAAACTTAAAAAACATTTTACTTTTCAGGAAGTGAACGAAGCAAATTTTAAATTCTACTGTCTTTACTTTTAAATGTAAAACTATCAACAAAACTACATGCAGATTTTTACAATGATCAATAAACATTATTCTTTAAAGAAAAAGAAAAATGGAGATTTGAGTTTTCATCCAACGACAGTCAGATATATTAAGCTAAAACTAATGTTGGTTACATTAAACTACTGTTTAATGTTTGCATTAAAAGTGTCATTTGGTAAAGATTGACACTTTTAATGCAAAGTTGAGATTTCATTATTTACAACTCCTTCATGTTTATTACAGTGTCCTGTCATTCAAATAAAGTCCTAATGATTCTCCTCACTTTAGATAACTTTTCTATGGTAACAAGCATAAATGGGAAAGTAAAGAAACCTAAAGTAAGTTGTGCAGAAAGTTTCATCTATTCATCTTCTTGTCAGATTATGTTGAGTTTTGACCGGACGAAGACGCAGACATGAACACTGACCTGAAGCAAGACAGACTTGCAATAAAAACCTCCTGGCAGATAGAAACAATAAACGACCGCGGTTAGAAAACCAGCAGGGAGAGAGAGAAGCTGAAGTTCTGACTGAACTGTGTTTCATTTTCAGCTGAACTTTGTGGAATTTATCAAAAGAAGAAAAAGCTTTCAAAACGATTAGTAATGGTCTTTTTTTCAAAAACACAGCAGACTTGAACATAAGCGAGTTGGACCTGTTATCAATTAGTCACATGATAAATAAAACAATATCAATAATTTCCATTTTTATGATTTATTGTTTTTCTTTTTCTCTCTTTTTAGCAGAAACAGGAAAACAAAAGTCTTCAGTCTGGTGCTTCTAAACTAAAGGACGCTTTAGTTTAGAAAGATTTTATGCTGCATTTGTTGTTTTGTTTATTTGTTTGGATATTTAAAATGTCTTCCTGTTGAGGTTGTGTTCTTGCATTATTCCTTGAAAATGGTTTCAAAACAACAACATTATTGTTTATCACAATAACTTCTGGGACAATTTATTGTCAAACTAAACTCATGTGACAACCAAACACTGAGCATTCGCTTAGATAAATATTGTACAAAGAGACACAGAAAGCAGAAATTAAAGTTTTAGTTTCTGCTGAACATAAACACTGAACATTTACTTGTTTTTCCTGGTTGCAGCCATGCAGATTCACTTTCACACATGATGCTCAATCATTTTTTCATTTTTGGTCGTTCATATCACGAATTACACACAACCTGTGTGAGCGACGCACAACCACAAATTGATCAACGTGTGCAGAAGAAGAACGTCACACAGCAGTAATAAAGGACGGAGCCGTTTATGGATTCATTTTTACTGTCGCAAAATTAAAACAAGATGAAGGAAGCCAATAAATCATAAAAACAAAGTTTGTGAATGTCGGCACTGTTTGCTTCAGCCATCGTTTACGTCCAGATCTTCTTCTGGTTTATGACGTGAAAGTTGGATAAAATGCGACACGGCTGATCAGACTGCAGAAACTCTGAATACAATCGGATATTTTATTTCCACATGTGTAACATTTACTGGTTTTCTCAACTGTTGTCTATGACTTTGTTTCTTGTGTTATGAATAAAGTACTTTGCACTGCCTTGTTGATGAAATGCGTAAAACAAATAAACTTGACTTATTGTCTTATTGATTGATTGATTGATTGATTGTTTATGTTTATTGATTGATATGTTTAGATTCAAATCAAGACATTCTGGCTGCCATGAAGAAGAACTTAAATTGTTTAAATATCTGCCACTCATCTCAAATAACTGTTAATCTGTACAATATATGAGCACGTGCTTCTTTTCTTGTAAAATAAACCTTATATTAAATATGCACTGCATTAAAGGAAACATGTTATTCATTCTGTTAGTTTCAGTAATCTACGCCCGGTTTTGTCCCCCATCAGCTGCATGTCTGACAGGAATATCGGCTGAGCTGCACTTGAGTAATAAAGGGCTTTAAACAGCAGTTCCCCTTCCCACTTTAGGGATTATGTGCTTATCTCAGAGCCCAAAGTGAGAGCACAGACAAACTGCTAATTGCATGATCTGAATTAAGTGCAGAGTCAGCAGTAATACGGCCGGCTGCTGCTCCTCTGACCCCCTCTGACGCTGGAAACCGTCTGCAGGTTTCATGCGAAGGTAAGAAGATGAAAGCGAGCCTTTCAAACATCTAAATTGCTCTGACTCCCTGGATCTGTCAAAGCTCTGGAAAACGGTCTCGGTTCTGCTGGGGCCGCTGATCCCAGCGGAGCAGGTTCCAGTCTCAGGAGTGGGACTATGAACTTCGGCCTTCAGATGGTTGGTTCTGCAGTAAAACACGGACGGTCTGACAGCCAGGCCGCGCCATGAGTCACTGCTGGATGCGATCATTTCCTTATTAAGAGTCTCCAACATTCGGAGCGCTCTCACACCTGATAAAGCTCGCCGAGGGTCTGGACACACAGGCACTTCAGCGACACCAAGATAAATGTGAAAGTGATGAAACCCAGAGGCTCTGTGAACCCGCAGGCCTGGAGCCGCTGCCCTCTCAGGAGAGCAGAGAACATAATATTCACAGCCTTTGGCCTTGGAAACATGTCAACTGCAGCACTGCTCATTCTCCAAAGGAGTCATCTCCATTCTGCCTCTCACAGTTTCAGGTGTTTAATGGATCTAGTATGAAAAATTCACATTTTTATACTTTGATTTGCTCCTAAAAAGTGCTTAAAATGAGAACCACCCAAATGTTTATTGACAATAAGTTAAAATTTTTTGGTGTTTGGAGAATGAGTCGTTTCACAAACCGTGTTGACCCACTTTGGTCCGCTGGTTTTATTGGTTTTACTGTGTACAATGGCTGCTGGAAAATACAAGTCTTTTGTTGACTTGCTGCATTCTTGTTGGTTGGGCAGGAGGTTCCACTTCTGCTTTTCAAATGTGTATGGTTTGCAGCCATTTTCACATTGGTGAATTTAAAATAGTGCTGTCAATCAATTTGATCAGATTAATCACACTCTTGTTAATCCCTATTCTTAACTATGTAAACTGGAAACGTTAGAATTGAAAGTGTTTTATTGTGTCAAACCAAAAATCTGTTTTCCAGGTTTTCATATTCAGGAAGGTTTCGCAGAAGTCATTGTGTGTCAGTTTAGAAACTATAAACTGGTTTATTATTAACCTGTGCAGTAATTTGGCCACAAGATACTTTAGTTTTATTCAAATTAATAATGACAGACACATCATGGTGTCTTTTAAAGTGAAACTCACCGATGATCACAACACTTTGACTCTCCTCACTCATCTTTTCAGTCACTTTTGCTTTGCTGACAGCAGTAAAGGACCGCACAAGGTGTTGCTTTGAATAAAGTGAGCTTCTCTAGAAGAGAGGCTCTTAGGTCAAAGCAGGTAATGTGATAAATCTGCATTAGGTAATATAAACGTCTTAAACGTTTTATATTAACCGCAGGCGTTAAAGTGACAAGAGGAGCTAAAATCTCATTATCTAAGAATGTTTTTATTAAAAAATGTAATGAACGTGATTTGTTTTGGCCACAGATCTATCCTCGCCTGTTCAAGGAAGCGTTATAGATCACCTTTAATAAGACTTTTGGTACGACATTGAAACCACGAGCAGAAAAACCCAGCTGAGCTGAAGCAAGCCAGGCGCTGAAGCGATGCCTCCGAAAGGCCCGCGGCAGGAAGAGCAAGCGATGACTGGGCTCATCCTCACTGACATATCATTTTCTGAATGTTCCTCCACCAAGTGACTCAACACTTTTTCCTCCAGATAGTGGGACTGAGGCTTCCTGAAACGACAGATCCTGGCGTGCTCGCTGCGGCGTCACCTCTACGACACTCTCACATCACCTCACCGTCAGGACGCCACGGAGCGCAGCTTGTCACGAAACACTCACAATGATGCAACACTGGGTTGTGTAAATTTGGCTGTGGAGTAGTGGATGGTCCTGCAGAAGTTGATTTAGGGATTTCTGCAGGAAGCAGTGGGTGACTTTTAGGATTTCTGAGGTGTAAGAAGAATGCTGCTGTCTGTAATTCACTCTACATTTCAGGACCGGAGCTTAAAGGACATATTTATATCACAATTTATCCTGCTTTGACTTTTAAACTGTTTGTAGCTCAGGATAAGTTTGTCTAAAATCACAAAACATGTGTAAAAGAGAATATAGGAGAAGGATTTAGAACAGTGATGATGTTATAATTGGAGCACGAAACCAGATCCACAGATCATAAATTCAAATAGAGGCGAGTAGAGAAGCAAAAATTATACTCAAATAAAAGTAGTAATACTTCAACATATTTTTACTCAAGTAAAAATAAACAGTATTTGTCAAAGAACTTACTCAAGTAAGAGTAAAAAAGTACTTAGAAAGTACTTTTACTCAAGTTCTGAGCAACTTATCAAATTACCAATCAATTAATATTTAAAAATCCTATAATCAGACGGTCCAAAATATAAAATTAAGTGGAAATTTTGGTATTTTAAGGACGAAAATGACAATAATTTATATAACAAAAATTAAAATCAGGCAAAAAAAAATTTATAAATCAATTTCTTTCAATAAAAAACTTTTGAAACTTTTTTCTAGGTGATCAGTTGTAATTTTGAAATACATCAGGAGTATTATTAGTAACAATATATATATGTATTTTACCTTTAAGAGTCCTTCAGGAGGCATTGGATAGTCCTTCGTCTGTCAGCCATATTGGATTTAACGAAAATGTTCTTGCACTTTCAGTGGATGGCCAGTAGTTGGCAGTGTATAGTATGATGCACTAGTGTCCACTTCATGGGTCTGTGTGCATTTATAACATAAAAATCTGCACGAAACACTATAAAATGACCTTTGGATGGCTGTCCACTGCAGTGACAGCTCTGCATGAAAGGGTTAAAATACCGAAAGGCAGATTGGGATTATAACAGGGCATATAAAAAATCTGAATGTTCTTAAAGGGCCAGTTGTGCCTGAAAATATTGATAAACGGTTGTTCCTCCAGGGTTTTGTGATTGTTTTTGTGGAGTTTCTTTTAAATCAAAATTGCAGATTTAGAGGTGTCAATTTAAAAATGTATAATTTTTACGATATTTGCGCTAATTCATGATGATGCTACATGTGACTATTTATTCATCGCTGCATGGATCACAGGCCATAACTTCACATCAAGTAAGGCTGAAGCAGCAGTCACTTAAACTCAATGTTTGTGACCAATTTTGAGAACATCAGAAAAAATGTGGAGATTTGCTGATTTTATGAAAAACTGGAGGGATTTATCGATGTAATTTGGCCTCATAAAAAACTACGGCGGGCCAGATTTGGCTCCTGGACCTCGAGTTTGACACATGTGGATTATAGGCTGTTTTGGCTCTGAAAAATGATGTTTGGACCTAATGGAGATGGTCAACCCAGTCGCAGTGACGCAGTCCAGCGGCGTGGCTCTGAACCGCGAACCCTGACATTAATCCTGTGGGTAATGTGGTTCTTCCTGTAGCTAATGAAATCCGAAGCTTTTAAATGGCTGAACCTAATGACACCGGCTGACAGTTTTTGAATTAAGCAGCCGTGACTGCCGGGCCTGGACCAAATAGCACACAGATGGCCCACACAAAGTTCAGCCCGTCTCCCCGTCATTGGCTGCCCTTGGGCTGCTGCTTGTGTTTCCAGACCAGCTTGACCATTAAAGCAGCAAAAGGTTTCGACAGCAGGACAGCTGCTCAGGTTTGGACTGGACCACAAGGATTGACGTAAGAACAGTTTAAAAACTGACTCATCAGCAAAACCGTCACAATGAGCAATAAATCGATTAATCACACGATAAATTAAAACTCAATCATTTCCATTTGCACAATTTATTGTTTTTCTCTTTCTACCAAAACTGGATGATTAAAGTCTTCAGTCTAAAATAGCTTTTACAGACTTTGTATTTATTTTTATTTGTTGTTTTGTTTGTTTTAGATTTTTAAAATGTCTTCCAGTTCCAGGCTTAAATGTTCAATAAAAAAAGTTTATCGATATTTGAGAATGTGCCCTTATTTCCATTGTCTTACCTGACAATCGTGTCAAAATAACAATATTATCATTTATCGCAATAACCTCTGGGCCAATTTATCGCACAGTATAATTTGTCACCATGACATTTTAGCTGGAAGGTGTAAAAACATGTTGATGCTGGAAAACACCAACAACAAACATGAGCCTCAGCTCAGAAAAGCACTTTCTGATCTGACACAATAAATTTAACTGGACGATAAATAGTCCAGAAGTTATTGTGATAAACGATAATATTGTGATTTTGTAACTTTTTAATTTTTGGTTTTTATTATGTGAAAACAGAAAATTACACGTTACTGCTGAAATGTGCAACACAAATAACCCTGATTGATTGATTGATTGATTTATATTTTTGTTTTAAGACCGTTTTCAAGAAATTTAATTGTAATGGTGCAATAATGCAAGAATATATTCTCAAAGATCAATAAACTTTAAATTCTCGTGAACATTTGACACTGGACCTGGAAGACATTTTAAATATCCAAAGTAAACAAACAAAACAACAAATAAATGAATTATGAAATCAAAGTCTAAATAATCCTACAAAACATCAGACTGAAGAGTTTTATCATCCACTTTTTGGTGGAAAAAAAATAGAAAAACTATAAATCAAGCAGATGGGAATTATTGATCTCGTTTTAATTCATTGTGCCATTAATTAATTGATTTATTGATTATTGTGACAGACCTGCTCATTGAGATAGATAATCGCCTCAGATCACGACTGTTTGCAGAGAGATCGAAAGTAAAACACAAAGATTAAGCAAATCATTCTAAAGTCAACATCGGCCTGCAGGACCTTAAAATCAGCCGCTGCTTTCATCTGACAGCCATGAGAAAAAACCCGGTACATCTGTGGGACCTTCTTCTTTTAGGGATTCACTTTGGTAACATTCAGAGAATAAAGTGTTAGTTTTATATTCTAAAAGTGTTTTGAGCAATAAAATGTCTTCCTGGTTATAGGAACCAGTTTAGATGTTCAGGTTTTACTGGTTAGTTTCTGGTAGAGCTGAGTAGTAACTAGTTACATTTACTTAATTACTTGAGTAACTTTTTTTTTAATACAATGTACTTTTAGCAGTGTACTTTTTAATTTTACCTGAGTAACTTTATTATGAAGTATTTCTGCTTGAGTGAAACTTCTGGATTTTCTACCCACTGAATAAAAAACAAACATGTTTTAACCATAAATTCACCATAAACAGACACAGCTGCAGTTTTTGCTAAAGTTTTATGCGTTTTGTTTTTATTGAAAGAAACTGATTTAAAATAAAATCAGGGAAAATAGATATATATTTTCCCTGATTTTATTTTTTCTTATTTATCTGAATTATTGTCACTTTTGTCTTTAATATACCAAAATTTCCACTTAACTTTATATTTTGGTCTATTTGATTATGTAATTTTTATAGATTTGATCAATTACTCACTACTTGAGTGGACTTTTTACCTAATACTTCTTTATTTGACTCATTTCTGCCATTTACTTTAGTAAAAATATGTTGACGTATTGCTACTCCTACTTGAGTATAATTTTGGATATTCTGCCCACCTCTGGTTTTTGGGGCAAACAAGATTGTGCCTAATTGAACTAGGATCTTTAAAAATGGTTTTCAACTAGGCAATGATACTTTGAAAATGTATAAAAAGAAGAAACTGAGCTCTCCGTTTCAATAACGATTTCTGCCATATTTAATGGTGCTGCTATTTAAAACAGACATTAAATCCAGGCTCGTCTGATGATAGCTGAGGCTGTCAAAGCCGGACCCAAACATGAAATCTGAAACCACATAATTGCTGATTTGGTTGCTCCAAATATGCGATGCATGCAATCTTCCCAAGCCAAATAAATCAATTAATTTACAAACTGCCAACCGCAGGGGAAGCAGTCTTTCTGAAGCAGAGCCAGGGAGAATAAACAACTGCAGAAACAATTTTTCTCTCAAGCGCAACAAACAAGCCACTCCAGCGGCCCACAGAGACGCACTGTGACTGCGGCCTCAGGACACGGAGAGTGAAAATGACTTTGTACAGCCTGAAAACACCTCACCAAACCAGAAAACGCTGGCTTTTTCACACATCTGAGCAAGACGATCTCAGAAATCAATTTGAACCATTAATGGTGTAATTTAGCTCTTGAAGCTGCATCTCTTCTGTTGGGTAAAATCATGTAAAATTGACCCTTTTTTAGATTTACTTCATGTTGCAAAGTTATTCCCTCATCAAAAACAAAGCTGGAGTGTTGACTTGATTCTTTCATATATATTTGAGGAATCCTTTAATCTCCATGGCAACCATTGAGCTGTGAAAAACGCCTGGTTGGATTTAGCTCCGCCTTCAAGGCAGCCTCCACTCTGCTCCTTCAGACTAGCCAGCAGCAATTAGCAAACACTTGGTGAAACTGTGAAACAACTTGGTAAAGAAGACTGGTTCTGCTCTGGTTCTGTTCTGGTTCTGCTCTGGTTTTGCTCTGGTTCTGTTTGGGTTTTGCTCTGGTTCTTTTATTGTTAAGCAAGTTTTATATTTTGTTTGAATCAAACTCAACATGGTGCATATTTTGGATTACAGTTTGTTTTCTAATTCAATGAAAAAAAATAAGGAATCGAATGGATAAGTGAGATCAATAATGGAATTGGTATTGATAAATTCCTATCAATTCCCATCTCCATTTACAACAACATTTAATTTTCCTTTGGGATCAATAAAGTTTGTTTGACTGTTGACTTTGAGCTTAATTTACGAGCTACTTCTCAGTGAAACTGGTAAAAACATTTTAATAGAGGAACCATGTTGTGTTGACTTCCTGAAGGCGGAGTTTCAGAAAGAGCAGGAGCTTCTTAAAGAGACAGAGGCCCAATTTCAAGGCATTAATTTACTTTCTTTTAAGTCATATTTTGTATGTGCAGCTCTGGAAAAAAATTAAGAGACCATAAAAGTGATCAGTTTCTCTGATTTTACTCTTTACAGGTTTATGTTAGAGTGAAATGAACATTGTTCTTTTATTCTATGAACTAACACGTCTCTGAAATTTCAGGCAAAAATGTTGTATTTATCTGCAGAAAATGAGAAATGGTCAAAGTAATAAAAAAGATGCAGTGCTTTCAGACCTCAAATAATGCAAAGGAAACAAGTTAATATTCATTTAGAAACAACAATACTGATTATTTTACATCTGGATTTACAGCATCTGGATTCTTCTGATGGCTCACGTCTCGCCTCAGTTACATAAAAGTCTGACTAAATGCATCAGGACCATTTAAAACAAGTAGATGTATTTGGTGGAATAAGCAGGAGGATTTCAATGGGGTTCAGTCCAGTGGGCTCTTCATTTTTCACAGAGCTGTATGTAACTTTAAAATCACACTAAATGCCTTTAAAAAACAATGCTGCTCCTTTAAAAATCTACAATCTGAACTAGTTGAAAACCAGTAATCTGTTGACTCTTCATGGTTAGTTTTAATAAAAGGCTTCCAGGCGACAGCAGCATCATTCGCTTTAAAGCAACACCTCAAATGGAGCACACCGGGCTTATCTGAAGAGCCTCCCACAGCGCAGCGCAGGCTGAGCGTCCAGATAACGAGCGAGGGCCCGGCCACGCATGTGATCACCACATTGGGACGTTTCGGCTGCTCTCGTTTAAAGCAGCTGGAGAGGTGATCAGAGGCGGGAGCATGAAGCCGTCGACGCTTCCCCAGCGGAGGCAGAGTCTCCTCACCGCCTCAGAGAGACGCAGGGCTGAAACCAGATACTCAGCTGCTCTGAACGTGAAGAAACAAGGCAGGAAACGCAGTTGAAACCAGACAAAAAAGGAATATTTCTTAGAAATTGTTTTGCTTTCTTCACTCGCTGTGTTTCCATCAACCAACCGAGAAAATTAAAATTACAAAAATAAATTTGACGAATGGAAACAAGTCAATTTCAAAAACCTTTTTTCACAACACACGAGTCACGTGATCAACAGCCGGATGTTACTACTGCCATAAACGACAAAGAAGACAACAGGAAGTAGCAGGAGGATGATGTATCATGTTTGGATCCACCAAAACTCTCAGAATTGCACATTTCATGAAAAGTTGTGTCTCATTTGAAGGTGATGAATCCATAACTTATGTAAAATCACAGACTATAATTTTCCCAAATCGCTGCACACAGAGCTGCTCCAGAGTGCAAGCGCCTCGTCGCTCCAACGCCTCGTAAGACGCAAAAGTCTCTGATGGCTGATAGATGACGGACGGTTAGCTCCTCAGATGAAATATGAATAAATATCATGTAACTGTTTTACATGCATTGCTGCATGATCTTTAAGGACTTGTCACATGAAAACGTTGACGCATGTGTGACTTTAATTTAACTTCTTACTTAATTCAAACATCGTAATTCCAAAATTGTGTTTTTTCAACAATAGCAGGATTTGTGCACATGTGTAATGAAAACGCAGCTAATAAGATGACTATCACACAGCCGGGTTTGATGCTTAATTCAGATTTTTTACTAAAATTTAATTGTTTTTGTGCTAATAATTAAACCCAACTGAAATCAGACATCTGTGTGAACGGTTTACGTATCCAAAGCAATTTAAATGCACAGAAAAAATATGTCACACAGCATTCATGGAAGTAATAATGGACGCCTCCATCTATAGATCGATTTTAAAGTTTATTCATAATTATAGTTTTCAGCCATTATTTTACATCTGGATTTACAGCATCTGGATTCTTCTGATGGCTCACGTCTCGCCTCAGTTACATAAAAGTCTGACTAAATGCATCAGGACCATTTAAAACAAGTAGATGTCTGATTTAGCAAAACACACAGAAGTGGCTCAAATCTTATTTTCTGGGGGTGAAAAGCTTTAAATTGGGCCTGCGATAAATAAGTCGCATTTGCCTCTTTTGTGAATGTAGTTTATGTTTTTAAATATTTTATAACAACCCGTATGATGATGTCATGACTTTTCCAAGTTTCTGATTGTCTAAGTCATAAGATTTTAAACCTGTGGATGTATTTTGAGGCAAATCCAGGTGCTTAATGTGTGACATCATCATAAAAGTTAACAAAACAATAAAATTATTGCACAACCCACGCTGCCTCTGGTGGATCACTTAAAGTTTTGACTGAAGAACAAAATATTTTCTAATTATTGAACATGAATCCTTTCACATGTTTATTTTACTAGCTCCCTTCTTCCTCCAGATTTTTCCTCTTTCCTAATCAGATCGATGACTTCACTACATATCAGTTTGTTGAACAGTGATTCAGGTTTTATCACAAAAAGTGGAAGCACATGAAGCAAATATTATTTTGTGAGTTGGAGCCTGAAGTATGTGTTGGTGTACGTGCCTGAGAGCTCATCTGCAGAGTTCGCTGTGCGCCGTAATGCTTTGACCGGAAAGTTACGTCTCCGACAGCTGAAACAGGTGCCAATATACAGGGGAGCGCTGCCAAACACATAAATACCAGCCTGTTCACAAGCGCAACACTTCAATCTGCACAGCTGGCTGTGCATCCAACAAGCACGGGGCTAAAATGTTCAACAAATTTCCTGTGTGGAACAGTGTGCCACAAAATTAATCACAACACTTCAATCCTCCCTTATATTTACAGTCACAAATTATTAGTAGTTTCATAAATAGTGGATCATTGTTAAAAGGACATTTTATTCACATTTACAAATCTTTAAAGCATGCGTGGTTTGTTGGAGAACATGAGCAAACAAACAGGATCAGAAACGCACCAAGAAGATTTAGGTTGTTTTCACATTCGGTTCAATTCGGGGTCAAAAATGCAACATTGTTGCATTTTCAGCTGGTGTGGTTCACTTTCACACTGTATTATGTCAAACAACTCAAACCCTTTGGAAAGCCTGTTCCCCTCCTCACCTGTGGGGGCGCTGCACCAAAAACTACCGAAGGAACTGAAAACCTCAGAACCTCTGAAATGATTGCAACAAAACTGGGGTGGCATATGGCTGGATATTAAATCAATAACTATACATATTGCGACAAATGTGATCAATATCAATAGATAATACATTTTACAGAATATTCAATACACAGAAAATTCACTGAACTTCAATCCAGAACCGCACAGCATTCTGGGAGATGTAGGCAGAGGAAAGGCTTTAGCTGCTCAACCTCTCATGGCCAGCTAAGATAGGTTGGTGGGAACAACTTATTCTTTGGTTACCTAGCAACTCACTCACTCACTCACTCTTTAGTTACCTAGCAACAACCTGTTCAGTAACTTGCGCAGCAGCAGTTCGAGGTTTCGGCACCGTGCCTCATAACTGCTTCAACTCTGGATTAAAGGTCAAGCCACTAGTTGGAAGTATTTTAAATATTTAAAACAAAAACACTAATCCATAATTATTGATATCGACTGATATGAAACTCTTATGTTGTGATAAGTTTTTCAGCCCTAGAGTAGAATCCAATTTCTCTCTTTCGTCTTTGGTAAAAAACAAAGAATCACATAAATATTCAAACTGCAGCAGAGTTCACCTCAACCAAACCAAGACCTGGGTTTGGACCAGAGTTCACTTTCAGAGTTACATTACACGTTCACACCTCTCTACACGAACCTGACTTTCAACACAAAAGAACAAGAGTTTGATTAAAATGGACTAAACTGGTGTGAATTCATCCAAAAGTTACAAAACCAGATCCCAATAAAAAAGACATAAGAAGTCATTTAAGAGAAGCAGCTAACATGAGGAATCATTGGTGAAGGTCCATTAACAGACGTTAGCCAAATGATTGGCCTTCATCAAAAACACTAATAGTGGAAAAGTAACAACATCTCTACAGTAAAAAACACAACAATGGCACTGGGATTGGGCTAAATACAGCAAAATATTAGTGACGACTTAGCTGTATGTTTAGGACAACAACACTAAACATACAGATTAAAACAATAAACTAGAACATATGGCCTAGTTAAAGTCCACACCTAAATCCAGCTGAGACTTAAATACAGAAGATGAAAACAATGTAAAACAATCCCATTAAAATAAGTCAAAATATCTGAAGAAGAAAAAGTTTAAGGGGTGTGAATGCACGGACAGATATTAATATTAATTAAATCCTCATAAAAACACAAATGCTCTGGTGTCAAACACAGATATGTTCGAGTGCTGTGTGTGTGTTTTTCATGTTTCCATGTTTTTCTGTGGACGGAGTTTGTACTAAAGTATTGGCCATTTATGAGGCTCTGTTGGATCTAATGCCAGAAAACAAAAATAAAAGAAAACCCTTCAGCGCCTTCAAGGAACTCTTCAATTAACCTCAAACATAAACCCCAGAGTTAAAACAGAAAGAAGAAGGGAAATTAATGCGACACCTCTTCTTTAAAGGAACGCATGCCGGCTTTAAATTTACGGCTGTGTGCAATGGTAGATAAAAATGATGTGAAATACGATTCCTTGCTCCGAACTCTAGTTGCTACGTAACTGAGAGGTCAGGCGTTCCCTGTGAGGAGACGCAGTTTCTTCAGAGACATCCATTCATCACGAGCTGCCAGCTTGGCAAAAGCACAAAGGACAGCATATCCTTCGCCGACTCCCTTTCTGTCTTTGTTTGTCTTTCCCGTCTCTATTCTTCTTTTAAGAACCCATTCACAGCCATATTAAACTTCTTTAAAATAGACCCAGCACAAAGAAAACGGCTGTATTTCTTATTTTCTCTAAAGTGATTTCACTTTGTCTTTCAGTTCTGCTAAATTTCTGGATGTCGCCCCATAAATATTGTTCCTTTTACTTGTAATTAAACCAAAAAAAGGAAAATTAAGTGAATTCAGAGCAGGTGCAAGTTAAGCGGCTGTGAGGGGCCTCCACACCACCAGGGGGCCCCAAAGAGCACCAAGCAAGCATTATAAAAACATTTACACATATATTTAAATTGTTGAATACTGCAAACTAAATGCTGCTACGCATGGAAAAACAATTTGTTTTGTTTTTACAGTTGCTATACAAATAAGTAATTTTTGTTGATAGCTGCTGTTGGGGAAATGTAAGATATAAAACTTGTGAATTTAGTGTTTATCAGCTGATATTACTGTCTTTAAATAGTTAATTTTCTACTTTTGCAAGGTCATAATAAAATGATTATATGTAAGCTACATTCTGGAGCAAACTAACAGCCAAAACACGGAGTTTCTTTAAATCTAGACTAAAATCCAATAAATGAAGCAATTATTTTGATGTATAATGTTTACTGATCGACTAAGTTACACATTTAGAGTTGTTAGGAATAATGAAGCATCTGGTGTTCAGGGGGCCACAAATTAAAATCTGCTTAGGGCCCCAAAAATGTTTTGTCCGGCCCCGAGCGAAGGAATCTGAGTTTCACTGAGACGTCAGGTGCTTTCCATCTGCATTTCATTGAGCTACATGTAAAAAAGTGAGTTTAATGGGTCTCTGAGCTTATGTAGAGAAATGCCCCTTCGCTGCCCCCGCAGGGGCAGGTGGGGACTGGGGTGACTCAATAAAACTGAAACAAATTCAGCTTTGACTTCTGAGTCCGCCATAAAATATACTGTTTCATTAACAATGTTTCCTCTTCTTGCACTATTCCCTTTTTTGCAGCTGGAGAAGTACTCTCCAGACCTGCTAAAACTTTATTGTCTTGGTGACCATGAATAATTTATTTCGATTGTACGGGGAAAAAAGGAACCTTTTAAACAAAAAGGGCTGCGGTTTTTCTGCTGGGAAAGAGCAAAGAGAATTCATAATGGAGGAAGGTGACAAGGCATCAAAGAGAAATTTTACAGACAGATAAGAGACAAAAGAGCAGCGACTTCAAAAACACTTTGAGTTTTCCCCTCTTTCGCCTTTATAACATGTTTTTTTCTTTATCTGCTGGGTTTTTTATATCACATTTATGTGGAACCGAACCTGAAACTGCACATAAAACAGTTCAAACAATCTGAGATGGATTAAAGCTTTGCATAACTGCATTGGTTCACCAGATTTTAGCCGTTTTTCCTTCAATCTCCTCACAGTTTCCCTACACAAGCCTTCAGCTGCCAATCAATCAATCAATAAAGTTTATCTCTATCGCACCATTCAGCAACAAAGAGCTTTACAACCTATAAAAGACACCAGACACTAAACCAGTGAACATCAAAATAAATGCTTCATCTATTGGTTTTTAGTCTAGATTTAAAGAAACTCAGTGTTTGACTGTTCGTTTGCTCCAGATTTGTGGTGCGTAGAAGCTGAATGCTGCTTCTCCATGTTTGGTTCTGGTTCTGTGGATGCAGACCAGAACCAGAACCAGAAGACCGGAGGGATCTGGAAGGTTGACAGACCTTTAATGGTCCCATTTCCGGTGGTCTTGATAAAGAAACAATCACTGCTGAGCCTCTCCTGCTAACTCACTTCTGATAACCTGCATTAAACCAGCTGGTTTGTTTTAGAAAGAGCCACTCAGGAGAGACAAAAATATGTCAGCAGGTTCAGAATATTTACAGAAAAGCACAGATTTATCTATCGCATCCGCCTGCAAACCATTTTCCTCTGTTCGAAAGGCGCTCAAGCTCTGACCTACGAAAGAAAAAATAAGAGAAAAATTGTCTTTTCTAAAGACATACGAGATAAAACTGAACATATTTTTGCTCCATTCATGGGATTTAGAAGGGAAAGAAGCAGCCGGGTGTTAATTAAATTAATTTGGTACTTTTATTCTTGGTAAGTTGGAGCCAGGAGTTTAGACAGTTTGCTGATTTGAAACATAAAAGAGTTTATCAACATGTCAAGAAGAAAATATTAACCTTACAGACACAGCAGCTGCTGTTGGAACGGGTTGTGAAGCCATTTCTAAATGGTCTTTAAAAAATAAAGTAAAATAAAGTGAGAAGGATTAATATAAAGTGCAGAACATTTAACAGAGTTGCCATTCTTCCCAGTAAATTCAACCCAGTCAGAGAATGTAAGGGTAAAAAACCCCAGGGGGTCTCAGAGCTCAGTTTGGATGTTAAATGATAAAGTTTGTGGCAGGAGAATTAGAAACTGACTGCTGTTATGCCTCAGTGAACAGATTAGGATCAGTCTGTGGTCTATACAAAACATGTGCATTACATTTCTTGCACAAACTTATTCTTAGACAATGAGATTTCAGTTCTGCCTATGTTGTTTTAGCATTAGCTGCTGCTGGCCACGCCCCCAACTCAACATTTACACTCACACGTGAAAATGACTGCAAACAGATGGGCAATTATACAACCATGCATCTTTGAAAAGCAGACGTGGAGCCTCCTGCACAACCAACAACAGTGCAGCAACTGGCTTCTGGATGGTAATTCAATAAGAAATCACTTATCTTTTCCAGCAGCCATTGTACAGCGCATACAGCGGTAAAACCTGTTGACCAAACTTGCTGGAGCTCAGCTTGGGTTGCTAAGTAACAGGCAGTGCCTGCTGATGTGACATTTCATTCCAGAAGTTTTTCATTCAAAAACTTGAGATTCGTGTTTCAAAAAAGACTCTAAAAAACAAAAACTTACTGGTATAAAACGGCTGATTTTGTTTGTTTGAAGCGCTTTGGTTGTTTTTAGAAGAAGCTTAGACCAAAATGGAAGTACATAACTGTGCAAAATGTAAATTTTTCACAGTGGGTCCCATTTAAAAGAACCAGAAAAGTTTAAGAGATGGACTAATTACTTTCAGAAAATCCCCGATGCGTGAGTAAGAGGCAGCTGAATTATGTTCCTGTTTCTGAAGATGTTTTACCTTCAATAAAAAGTTCTGGTTTGGCATCACAATCAAAAGGATTAAACACAGGAAAGAAACCACATCTGCAGGTTCTTCTGTTTGAAATAATAGTGGTATTTTGACAGTAAAGACATACACTTGCTTTGTCTAAAATATCCCGCCTCATGTATCGAGGTGAAAAATGAAAAATAATAAAAATTCGATTGAACTAAGTTCCAGTTGCAATGATCTTTAGCTCCATCGGTTTGCAGCAGACGAAGCTTTTGTGAGCATTCAAACTCTGTCTGTCGTCTCCCCCAGAAAACATTTCCTTATCTCTCATCGGTCAATTCACGTTGCTCCAGCAGGACCAAGCTGCAGCACGCTCAATCCTCGGCTGAGGGAAAAAATCATGCATCCAAAGGAAACAAATCATCCATTTTCAAACTTTAACTTCTGCGGCTTCCCACTCTGGATGAAACGTCCCGCTCATTTCGCTTGTTTTGACTCTGTTTGCTACAGTAAAGGAAAGCTGGATGACCGCTAAGTCAAACGGTAAAAGTAAAACCATGATGCTTGGTATTATTAATTTACCTTTCATTCGAAAACATCAAATGCCAAACATAGAAGTAAAGAGGGGGAGTTTTTGTCTTTTCAGCGTAAGCAGTGAAACATGGAGGATGATGATGTCAGAGTCGCTGAAATCACCTGGCACCTGCAGACGATCCGCTGCAGATTCTTCCTACTGATTAGACAGGCAGAGGTTGAAAAGGCTCCCCGTATTTATGGTTAAATATCTGAGGAGAAGCTGAGCTTGACTGGGACATGAGGGCTGCAGACAACTACAGCAAAATGCATCAATCTGACGTATTAACAGATCACAAAGCAGCTGAAAGTCTGAACTTTAAGTGTGCAAAAACCTGCGGATAACAAGTTATAAATTTGACGGTCTAATCAATCAATCAATCAATCAAATTTTATTTGTATAGCACATTTCAGCAGCAAGGCATTTCAAAGTGCTTTACATCATACAAACATAAAAACACAAAGTCATGTAACATAGAATAAACAATCAAAACGTTAATTTCAAACATGCCTTGCTGCTGAAATGTGCTATACAAATAAAATTTGATTGATTGATTTGATTGCAGACCTTATAGGAAAGATAATTTAGAAAAGAGACAATTTAACAAAGCCTCTTAGTGATATTCATCCCAATAAACTCATTAAATGTTTACATACCTGCTGATATTTATTTGCAGCTTTATGCATTTTAAATAACATTCCTGTTGGTTCTCTGTTCTTCTGAATAGTTTCTTAGTTTTTATATATTACATATATAAAACAATATATATTGTAAATATATATAGTATCATATATTTACAATATATATTGTTGCTTTGAGACCATTTTCAAGTAATATTTTGACAATGGCATAATAATGAAATTTGTATTTAATTTTGTAAAGGATGCACTGGAACGGAAAAACCAAAACAAACAAGTAAAATGGACATAAAATACACTTAAAATGGATTATAAATCTCTGCAAACAAAATTTTCCTTCAAAAAAATATACATTTTATTAATCAGACTGTAAATATACATCAGTTTTTAACACTTTTTAAATATGCATACTTGGATTTCCCTGTCTGTAGGACAATAAAAGATATTTTGATATATCTATTTTTAATCAAATATTCTGTTCTTAACATAAAGATTTGTTTTTGTTAACTTAAATTCTTTTTCATGAGATAATAATAATGATAATTATCTCTCTCAAGACTGATAAACTTCTAAATATCCAAAATAAAATACAACCAAAAACGATTAAAAACAGGAAAATAAAAACCACAGTTTGAAAAAATTCTCCTCATCGTGTTGGATTATCAAACTACTGAGGTAGTTTAACTCAAGTCAAAGTTGCATCTAAAATTATTAACTTAACTTATTGCAATCATGAAGGCCCACATCACTACACTGCCACCACCAGGATTTTCTATCAGAGTAATAAATTCATGCATATTTTCCTGGATCCTCAGTCGAGTCTGAGGAGTTTCTCAATGTTCTCCCAACATTTATCACTAAAGAAATGTTTCTTCTTTGATCTCCTCAGATAAACCGACATGTTGCAGATAGTTCTAGGGACAAAACCTCCCCAGTTTCACCCTGATAACCTCTTTTCCAAGCGCTGCCAATCATTTCCCCTTTGTTCTTAGAATCTGAGCAAGTTGAGCTCCGAGGATCGTTTCACCAAAACTGCAGAGATTTAGTTTAACTAGCAGCACTTTTTTATTACAGTTCTTCTTGCATTTTATTAGCTTAGTATTTTTTATTGTATCTCCCATAAAAATGTGAAACCTAACAAACCGGTTTCGCAGGGTGAATTCACACCAGCTCTGCTCAGTCCAATTTAATCGAACTCTAGAAAGTTTGGTTCGTTTGAGGTGTGAATGCTAATCGAACTGATTTGGACCAAAAACAAAAACTCTAAAAACGCTAAAACCCGAGATCGAGTTTCAGTTCAAGTGAACAGTGGTTTGAACAACAAGCAGACCGGAGCAGGAAGTGGACTACAGCACAGGGCATTCTGGGTAAATACAGCCAAAGCAAATGCACAAGTCTAGATAGTCATTTCTTTACTAAAGACAAAAGAGAAATCCTTCAACTGCTAAAGTGTGATGCTGGTCTATTTCTGGTTAAACTTTGCGCTCATGTCTTCTTCTTACATTTTTCTACCGTTTCCTGCAGTTTTTCTTGGTGCAGCGCCTCCACAGGCGAGGAGGGGAACAGGTTTTTCAAACGTTTCGATTCGTTGTACAGGTCAGTGTGAACCGCAGCAGCTGAAAACGTAACAAAAGTTTGACTTATAAAATGGATGTTAGCGATTTCAAAGTGTTTAAATATTAGTTTGGGTCTTTATTTTCACAATCAGTTTTAAATCTTTTGTTTCTGTTTTGTGTTGAGGTCATGCCTTTACTTTAGCACCTTTTAGATTTGACCATTTTAGTTTGTTTTGTTTGGAGCTACGCAGCAAAGTCATGAGTCATTTAGTTGTTTTCCCAGGTCATGAACCCTGTAAGACTCAGTTCATGAGTCAGTCAGCATCATCAATTCATTCAGTTCCAAATGGTGAAACATTTCTGCAGAACAAGATGATAAAACATCTTATAATTAAACATATTTCAACCTCAGCCAGAAATTTCACACCACAGGTAGAAAGGAAGACATTAATTTCTGTGATTGAAGCTGTGAAAATTGCTTTCCTCTCCGGACCGGGAGTGTTTTGATTTCCAAGGAACGACAGCTGATGTCTAAAGTTCAAAGTTTGAAATTCGGAGGAGGAAAAACCTCAAACCTGTCTCAGATTTAACAAACAGACTGTCTGTCTTCCTTAAAATCATGTCTCAACTTAATTATGAATTGTGCAACATGCGTGTAATGATGTCTCTTACCTTTCAGGGAAAAAAGACTTTTTTAAGTTTTTTAATTAACACGAGGAACCCGAATCATGCATGAAATTACTAAAAAAACGTGTTTATGGAGAGAAATTCTTGCTGCAGGCTTTACAGAAAATGGATTGGCGTCGATAAAGTCACCATGAAAGGCCTCTGATTCTTGACATTTAATGACATAAAGCGGCTGCTGCGTTTGTTTAAAGCTTTGCAATATTGCAACAACATCAGATCTTCTTTGTTTTATGGCCGACGGCTTCGATCCGACACTCTGGACCCAGTCGGGCTGATGAAACGGTCTCCTGTAGAGACGGATGTTTGATTTGTTTTCCATTTTAATCAAAGCTGCTGTATCTGATGGATGCTAAACCCATGGAAGCGGATGCGGAAGTGTTTGGACAAACAACAACACTGCTAGCCTGCCACTGTTCATTTAATCACCCAAACAGAAACGCAAACAAACATCCGCGCACTTCATTAGCATCCGATGGCTTTATTTAGAAGAGGATGATAAACAGGAAACACAATTATTGTGAATGCTGCTTTTCTAAAACGCATTTATCCGCAGCTGACGGGCCACCTGTTGATGATTTGTACATGAATGTCAGAAAATGCAGCTATACCTTTTCCATCGTCCCAGGAATGTCTGGCGGTTATAAAAAACTCAGGAATGAGGAAACATCGTCATCAGTGACTGCATGCAACACGAACAGCATTCCTCCATCAAACACTTCCTGTAAACAGCCGAGTGTTTCCTGTGTTGAGACGTATGTGGCTGTATTGCTGCCCTCTGACTGCCAGGTATCTCCCCACATCCCTGAGCATGAAAAAACCCCACAATCCCCCACTGGCACGAACACAATCCACCGACACACACACAGGAAACGCCATCTGTTGGGTTTTCATTACAGGCTTTGCTTGGAGCTACTTAAAGCTAATGGGGTGCTAATGTTTAAGCCCTCAATGCCAACTTTAGCAAGACTCAGCCGCCGTTATCCGATGTTCGTATTACATTTTAACAGCTAATCAGTCCACAGATATAAAATAACACTGGGAACACCTGGACCAAATCCTGGATACTGGCTGTAATTTGACTTCATATATCTTGACTGCATTGCAATTCATTTATTTCCTTTTCCACATTTCTGTCGTGTTGCAATCACAACCTAAAGACGTCTTGTTGGGTTGTTTAAGTGATCAAAACTGGTGCAGGAAAATAATCTTTACCTAAGATCCATTGCAATTCTCTTAAAGGGGTCTTATTATGCAAATTTCCCACTTCGCCCATTTTTGGAGATACATTTGAGTCTCTAATGCTTCTAAAAACAACACAAACGCTTTAAAACAAACACCTAGCCAGTTTTTTGGCAGTAAATTAATGTTTTTTGATGTCTGGAAAATGAGCCATTTCAAAAAAACCTTCCGAATGTAACTTCCCAAACAGGCACATGCCCTGTTACCCAGCAACCCCAGTCTGTTGCCTAGCAACCCCAGTGGAGCTCCAGGACATTTGGTCAGCTGGTTTTAATGCTGTACAATGCACTGTACAATGGCTGCTGGAAATAAGTTTGCATCAGTTTTTCTGCAAATTCTGAAAGGAGTTTATGGTGATCTACAAATACTGCAACAACAGGATTTGTTTGCGTTTTTCTCATTCAGGGAGCGCACCGCTAATAGTCAAATGATCTCATCTGAGCTGCTGCTGGCCACGCCCTCAACTCAACGTTTACACTCACATATTAAAATGGCTCCAAACAGATGCGCAGTTATACAACCATACATCTTTGAAAAGCAGAAGTAGAGCCTCCAGCACAGCCAACAATAATGCAGTAAGTGGTTTCTGGATGGTAAGTCACCAACTAAACAGCAGCCATTGAGCAGCTCACACAGCTGTAAAACCAGCTGACCAAACATGCTGGACTTCAGCTTGGGTTGCTTGGTAACAGCACAGTGCCAATCAGTTGTGGCTTACCAATCAGCAGGTTTTTGAAACGGCTCATTTTCCAGACACTAAAAAAACCTTAGGTTTGCTTTTAGAAACACAAATGGAAGTAGAAAAACTTACAAAATGTGAATTTTGAAGAAAAAAAAAAAAAAGGTCTTTAAAATTTGATTGCTAAGCTTCAGATGAGAGAAGAAAAAAAGCAGAATTGAGCTAACTTTTTTTTTTTTAAATCCCTCTGTTATTCTGCATAATAAAATACAACTTTAGGTTTTTGATTATTTCATGAAGAAACGTGAAGAGGTTCAGGGGTGTGAATACTTGTAACATTAACTGTTAATCTGAAACAGCTGTGCAGGCACATCGCTTTGAGACCATCTCTGAATGTTGCATGAAATTGAATTTTAAATTAACGTCTCCTGACTACCAAATGAGTCTGTAATGGAACTGTAACTCCCTGTATTGCTCATTATGTGCCATTGGAAATAATTACTCTGCGTTTCTGTGAGCGATCAGTGAGCACCTCTGAGAAAATGCGGGGAACGGACTCTTTATCTCGGCGCTAAAAAAAGGTCAGGCTTGGATAAGCGTCTGCGGGTCTTTGAGTCACTCTGGAGGTGTGACGGGTTGCTTCACAAGAAGTGAAAGCTTCAAGTGCTGCGTGTAAAAATGGAAGGTGGCGTCGTTGTTGGACCTCAAGTGGGTGGCAGACGCGCTGGCCTCTGCGACCCGGAGGTCCTGTGAAGACAATAGCGGAGCTGTGTGAAGCGGGATCTGCAGAGTGGAAGGTCAGAGGGCCGCTCCGCTCAGACCCACAGCGCCGGAGCCACCGCTTAGCGACAACACAAGAGTGGAGGAGGACCAACACGGGGGGCGGGTTGCTTTTTAGGGCTCCATCCATCATGTGTCACCGCAGTCCTTTGGGGACTCGGATCTTTGGACTCACAGTAAATTGACCCCCATGTAAACAGTTCATCACTTAGACATAAATAATTTAGATTAATCAGGCGCTTTAGTGTCGTATTTATTTTCATTCTTTGCCGAGTTTTTAACTTTGTGGTTTGGATTCTGATTAAGTGATTTTGGACAAAAATCTTTCAACTTCGGGGTGAAGAATAGAAAGATATGGAAACGGATTAGAGCCGCTGAAAAAATGAAAAGAATTCTGTCAGAATTAAATTTTTTTTCTCAGAATTCTCACTTTGCTCGCAGAATTTGCATTTTTTTCTCAGAATTTTGACATTTTTCTCATACTTCTGAATTTTCACTATAATCTCAGATTAGTAATTCTGTGTCAATCTATGTCAAAATCCAAACAAATAACCAAACATTGTTATGTGTATGTCACTTATGTTGTCAGCAGATCAATAACTAGCTGTTTCTTAATTGTTATAAGATCTATAAACTTGCATTTTATCTACCCTGACAGCTTCTCCTAAATTTATTTATAGATTTTAGTTTTAGGACTAGATTTGACTGATGGTGCATTAACAATTTCAACAATTCTGATTCAGAGAAAATAGTTTGGAGCCTACGGAAGAGCCTAATCCTCTTCTGCAGGATGATGTCACTGTGTGGAGTTTTGTTTCTTTTACATTCTCTGCATGCTTATAATAAACAATACAAAATTTATAATCCTTTCTGAAAAATGGGAGAAACTTTGCCTTCTTTGGCCAACGGCGATAAGGAAAGTTGTACTTCTCTCAATTCACAGCAACCTTTCCTGTTTATTGTCCGATAAACACGACATAAGAAACAAGCAGACTTATTTCGCAGGGTGCGGTTTCATGGCGGCTTTTGTTCACGGAAAGAATAAAATCCGTGTAGCGAAATAAAACAAATGACTTCACGGTGCGGCTGAAACAAACACTGCGAGCCGTGGCGTCGGCCCGCTCTCATAGGTTTCTTCCTGCTGTTGCTCCGAGTGTCACCAACTTCAAACAGTGCAAATGATTTAGTGGCGCACCTTGGAGAAAAGCCGGTGCAGACACAAAAGCTGCACTGCACAAAAACAAAGTCTTGCCAAGTGTTTTATATATTGTCTAGTGCAAATATCTTAGTACATTTGAAATTAGATAAAATTCACATAAGCAACTTTTCAGCAAGAAATTGGAGCTTCATTTAAGTCAATAATTCCTTAGTGCTGATGAAACTTTTTCTGTCAACGTTAAAGAATCATTTACTTAAGACAAGCTCCAATTAATGCTGAAAAGTTACTTATGCTAATTTTGTCTTATTTCAAGTGTGTGAAGATATTTCAACTAAAAACCAGATAAAAAAAAAAAATTATTTTGATAAGGTTTGGGGTTTTTGATGTGTGGAAAACAAACGTTGCACCTTCACTGCAAAAACACAAAATCTTACCAAGTATTTTTTGTTCAGTTTCTAGTGCAAATATCTTAGTACACTTGAAATAAGACAAAACAAACTTAAAAGTAACTTTTCAGCAACATACTGAAGCTTGCTTAAATCAATAATCCCTTAATATTGATGAAAAGGTCCCAGTAATACGTGAAATATCTGCCAGTGGTATTTTTTTAACCAGTTTGTGTTTTTGCAGTGTGGAAACCTCATCTCACACCTCCCTCTCTTTCATCTCCCTCCCTCCCATCATGAACTCGTGTTTAGATTTCTGGATCCCGTTTGATTCAAAGACTTTTCAACAAGGGATTTATCATAAACCTGCATGCGCCTGCCCCTTTACCCCCCGTTTCCTCCGCTACCGCCGCCGCGTGCTTTTGCGTGCTTGCAGGAAAGGGGTGGAGATGGTGGGTGATGGTGGGGCAGGAGGGCTTGTCCGTGACCCACAGAGTCAGTGATACATAAGCCACATGACCGAGTCTGCTCACAAGCGCGCCGGCACGCTGACAGACCTGAACCAGCTACTCTGAACTTGATTGGATCCTCTGACAGAAGAAGAGACGCTCAGATAAAGACGTGCCTTCAGTCTTAGAGAGGGAGCTGTCACACACTGATATACAAACACACACATTCCTAGAAACTGACACACACGCACAGAAACAAACAGTCTCTCTCTCTCTGCTTTACTGCTCGCTCAGCTGCTCTCTCCCCCTCCCATCCACACACACACTCTCTCTCACACACACACACCACTACAGTATATCAGCGAGTGACTAGCGGAGAGCCAGAGGGGAGTGCAGAAATGAATGTGAAGATCCTGACGCTGGTGATTGTGCTCTTGGTGTCTCTGCTGTGTCCTGCCGGTGCTGGTGAGTACGCGAGAGGCCAGCTCCGTCGCTCGTCCTCTCCCTCTTTTTTTGCTTCTGCTCATATTTCTCCCTCTGTTTGTGCAGGCAGCGGTAGTTGATCAGTTACCCAGCATGGTTTGCCTTGTGTGGGCTCTAAAAAGGCAGGGATCTCAGCACCTGGTTGTGTACAGTACTGCACTGCAGTGGTTGTTCTTCACACTCAACTTGAATGTGGGTTTTGTCGTTTCTCCTCCCTGCTTCACCTGGAGGCACGTTTGCAGTACCTGGAGATGGTTTATCGGTGTGCGGAGCCAGTTTTGGCTGTTATGAAAGATAGGATTTGCATTGCACATGTTCTGCGAGGTGATTCTGGTTTATTTGCAGCTTGATTTGTTTTTACATGCCTCTGGCTGTGCAGCACCTATAGATGCGTGCATGCCTCCTGTAATTGCTGAATGCATAGAAGAGGATGATTAAACACAAACAATTTTCCTCTGGAGTCATCCGTCGGACCTGAAATATCCGCTATGTGGAAGAAAAACATGAACTTAGGAGATGGGGGCTGGCTCAGGGAGGGAATGAGTTCAGCGGTGAGTTTCGATCTGCGGATGTGATGCAGGTAGCACTGAGGTGTGAAAAAACAACACTTAGGCCTGTGTAAATGTCTGGACTATATTTGGGATTGTCACCAAACCAAAACCGCACACACAAGCTGTGTTTACGTTGAGGAGTCTTCACAGACTATTCAGGCTGGCATATGGAGGATTTCTTGCATGATTTATCTAGGTGGTGTTTAGACTTTATGCTTGGAAAATTCTGTCCACTTTGTGCATCGATCCACAGCAATCACAGCTCCCATGCTGCACCGGCAACGTGCTATTTTTGTCTGAGGACACAGGGAAATGGGGAAGCAATTATCTAGCATCATAGCCAGTGTCGCTTTTCACGCCCTGCGTGTGGCTGAGCGTGCTCCACGCCTGAAAAACCCCACCGTGCCACACCGAACGATGTGAGGGGGAAAACAAGGCGGCTGCGCCTCGGGCTTTTAATGGAAGCTCGATCCTCTCGACAGCAGAGTCCTTCTGCTTCTGCACCTTTTCTGCTCCCCTCCCGGCTGGCTCTGCTGGCAGGAGGAGAAGGAAGAGGGAGAAATGGAGTGAACGGGAGGCAGGGATGCAAGCGTGTTGCGGCGCCGATGGGTGTGGGGAGGGATGCTAGCTCGAGTGTCTCTGCGTAGCACAAGCCTCTGCTACAGTATGCGCCGTCGCTGGAAGGTGTCGGAAGAGACTCTGCATGTAGGCAGTGGGTGTGAAGCCTTTCATCTTAAAGGTGACCTATTATGCTTCCTTGAACAGGTTAGGATGGAGCTATGGGTCTATAAAAAACCTGTTCAAGACATTTTTTGAACAAAATATTCACATTGTCATCTGCTCAGTTCTGCCTATTTTGAGCTCCAGTTTCAGGGCGTTTTGTCACTTATGAGCTTCTGGTGGCCACGCCCCCCAACTCAACGTTTAAATTTGCATGTGAAAATGGCTGCAAACAGATGCACAATTGTACAACTGTATATCTTTGAAAAGCAGAAGTAGAGCCTCCTGCACAACCAAGAATGCAGCAAGTAGTTTTTGAATTAGCCTGGCCTTTGCCCTCCTGCGCCGCTTCGCTTGATTCTAATCTCACGTCAAAGTTCAGTCTGGGTTTTCTCCCACTGAAGAGGATTTCTCTGCCCGGGTTGAAATTCAGCCAATCGGTGAACAAAAAGAGAAGTTGTGAAGACGTTGATCTTCTGCTCTGTTCTGAATTGTAGTCTGCCTGTAGTTTTATCAGAGGCAGCAGAGGAAGTGAAAGAAGCCAATCAGTCCATGTTGGCCACACACTGTTCTCAAACACCGAATCAACATTAGCTGCCATCTTGTTTGGATCGGCAGTGGAAGACGCTTGTTTACAGCGCAGGAAGTTACCAGGAAAGGTAACTTCTTCGTAGAGTCAAACTGGCGCATTACATACGTCACGGCCAAATGTTAGCGATTGGGTACAAATTAAAAGATCAACAGAGTCCAGACTCCCTGGACAAAGCAGAACTAGTGGCTGGTTTTTACCAGGATATTTCTAAATAGTGAGTCAACAACAAAGTACTTTTCCAGCAGCCATTGTACAGTGCATAATGTGCTGGAGCTTAACTTGGGTTGGTAGGTGACGGGCAGTGCCTGCTGATTTGTGACGTTAAGTGCGGGAGGTCTTTGAAGCAACCCATTTTCCAGACACCAAAAAACATGAACTCAATGCCAATAACCAGCTACGTGTTTTTTTCTAAGTGTTTGGGCTGCTTTTAGAGAAGCAGAGACTCAAATGGAAGTATAAAAATGTGCAAAATGTGAGATTTGCATAACAGGTCCCCTTAAAGGAAATTGGTTTTCACATTTCTCCTCCAGGCATCTGTGGCTCTAAGAAACAACAGATTGGTTAAAAGAAAGGAAAGTGTGCCGGATGCAGCGAATGCAGAACCGGATCTCTGTGACCCGGGGTGCAGAAGTGTCCATGTGTAATTATATTTATGATGCAGATGCATATTAACAAAAACTGTAGCGCAACAGGCAATTTATTCAACAACCTAAAGCTGTTTATAATACCCATTGAGCATCCTAAATGAGCTTCTGAGGCCTGCTCTGTGGAATATTAGCATCTTTTAGCAGCACACCTCAATTACCCATCCTTGAAAAGCACTCTGGCTGAAGAGTGGCCTCCAGCTGTAGACATGTGGTATCCATAATTCATCCTGAGGCCGAACACTCTCCCTCCCTCTGTGAAAGTCTCAAAGCTGGCATGTAAACAGTCCCTATTCACAAAACACGTCTGCCACAGCCTCTTACAAGAAATCAAAGCTTCACTTTTCTCTGCTGTGGAAACATCCTGTCAGTCTTTACCAGGAGACTTCACAAGGTAAAAAACCACCAGCAGCAGCAGCATCTGCTCAGACGTGCATGCATGTACGCAGGTGCAGTTCAGCAGCGGAGCAGGTGATCCGCCGCCCAGATCACAACGATTATCAGAGGGAGAAATCGTCTGCTCGGGAAGAGGGCATCTTTATGAGAGCTGTCAGCAGAGCTATTATTCTGCATTAGACTTTGATGTATTGTCTGGGCTCTCAGGCTCTGTAGCGCCAGCATATGTCCATACAGGACAGGCCTGCTCTGATGCTCAGAGACGCATTAAGTAATAAATGTGATGGCTTAATCAGACACGGCTTAAGGTGTCAAGGGTTTTAACGTTATGGTGGCAATTATACTCACATTTTTACAATCCTACACTGCAAAAACACAAACTCTTACCAAGTATTTTTGGTCTAGCTTCAGTTTTCAGCAACATATTCTGCTCTGGAAAACATTAAGAGTCCACCGCACTGAACCACTGAAAACCTCCCAGTTGTTCTGCCAAATACTGAAATCTTCCTGAGTTAAAACATTATTATTGTTGTTTCTAAATGAATATGAACTTTGCATTATTTGTGGTCTGAAAGCTCTGCATCTTCTTTGATATTTTCTGCAAAACAATCCTAAATTTTTGCTTTGAATTTCAGAGACATTCAGTATTTCATAGAATAAAAGGACAATGTTCATTTTACTGAAACATTTACCTATAAAGAGTAAAATTAGAGAAACTAGTGTCTCTTAATATTTTCCAGAGCTGTATAGAGCTTGTTTGATGTAAATATTTTTTTAATATTCATTAAAAAAAAAAAAAAACAATTTCTTCATTAAAAGAAGAAATAGTTTCTTCTTTTATGAAGAAACAATTTCTTCATAAAAGGACAAGAATCAACAAAAACAGTATAAATATACCGGCGTCTGCTCATCAGCTAAAAGAAAAAACAAACAACTTCACTATTTATGGTTTGCATCGTCCATAAAAAGCTACTTAGTAGGTAAGAGGAGGATGTACGACTATTTTCTTGAGATTTTGTTACTATAAATACATTAAATCTCATCATCCTAATACTCTGTTTGCTACATTAGCTTCAAAATGACTTTTTAATTAAAAAAAGTCCCTTTATAAATGCTTTTTAGTTTTAAATTGTTCTGTTAAAACCATGAAATTGTAAAATGTTGGCATTTCTACCCAGAGTTCGCCTAATGGTCCATGACTAATAATATTCTTTCTGCAGCAGAATCAGATGTAATCAGGATGCTTTGACTCGAATCAGCTTTGTGCAACATAAAGAAGATGTTTGAGGCTGTGGATGTGATTATGGACACTGTGTTTAAAAGTGAAGCGGCTAAACTCTTCCAGATGTCCGGCGGATAATAACTCCGTCACAGCGGGCAAGCCGTCGGGTCAAAGAGGTTATTACAAGATTACAGTAAAATCAAAGCGACAGGTTTTTTTTTTTTTAGACACAGGAGCTTTGAGAGGAGCAGCTGGGTTTATATTACTCACTACGCAACACACCCACAGCGTCAGATGGATTCTGCTGCATGAAGACCCTGGATTTCCACCTCACGCTGCATCACAGCGAAACAGAGCCAATAATCCGACGATTCAAACACTAATGCAGGTTCTGCATGTCGGCAGAGAATCCAGTTTAAAAAGGCTACAAAGCAGGAGGATTTGAGTTTAGTGCAGCCTGTGAAACTCGTCTTCATTTAGGGCCACGTCAACTTCATGGACGCATCGATAAAATCCATTAACATATCAACAAATTGCTCTCGAATCGCTTCTTTAGCATCTTTTCATCAGTCCTTCCAGAGTTTCAAGATTGTTTTTGTGATTTTTTCCAATCAATCAAGTTCATTTGTATCTAACATTTCAGTAACGAGGCAGCTCAAAGCGTCATAAAAACACAAAAATAAAAGTCAGAAAAAATAAAAACAACCAGCAGACAATAGAGAAACCACAGACAAACATTACATTTTGATGAGTGCTGTCCTCAAATTCATCAATGCAATAATTTATTTTTGCAATAAAAACCAGTGATTTGTAGAACTAATGAGACATTTTGCAATAGTTGAGCTTATTTATGACAGTAAACGTGACGTTTTGTTACTTGCCACATGGATCACAGACTATAACTTGAAGTAACAGAGGAGCAGAAGTAGGAAATACTGCCACCTTCAGGTGGGAGTTAGTATCACTTTAACTCGATGTTTTTTACCGTTTCTTGCAGAAAATTTGCAACAAACTCAAAATGAAAAAGTGTAGGAATTTGACTCGTGTAAATTTGGGCAACAAATTAGACAAACTGGTTGATGTAATGTGCAATATGCAGATTAAAACTCCTTTAATTTGATCGTAGGGATGCAAATAATCAACTTATTAACAGTCGATTTATGGTTTATTAGATTAAATTTTGTTGCCAACGATTATCTTTGACCTCCTTCTAGTGTTGTAGTTTGGCTGCCGTCCACTAGAGGGCACTGTCTGTCAACCTTAAGTGGAGCGGTAAATACAGAAACAAAGATGGCAGCAGCATCTGCCATGCTGATGAGCATCAGCACGAGAACCGGAAGAAAAACGGTTCAGAGTCCGTGTCGGGTACAAAATGAACTTAATGCGGTTCTGTTTTGAGATATAAACACTTGACAAACTCCTACAGTTTCAGGTTCTATTCAGGTTCATGTTTTGTTATAATTTATAAATGTTTAATAATGTGAGAAAACCAAATTTTCAGTTTATTCAGTCAGTATTTAATACAGAAGACACAAGGGGAAATATTTAAAATGCTTCCCCTTGTGTTGTGGAAAGATGTTAGTCCTTTTCATACTCTCAATAAAATGGCCGCTTTAGTCTATAGATAAGATCAATCAACTTTAGATCAACTCAATTAATAACTTGCATCCTTATTTGACTGACAAAATAATATTTAAGCACAAAATATTTTTGCGTCCCTCTGGAGTCTAGAGGACCAAATAAGAAGCCACAGCGTGCCGGTTTTGGCCCACAGGCCTTGAGTTTGACACGTGGTTTAGAGAATCGATTGTCACCATGAAGGTTTGCGAGGTCGAATCTAAACAGCTTTTACTCCAACATTCAACACTGAGAAAGTTTATTCCTGAATGGAAACAAAAGCTAGACAGTTGCCAGTCTTCCCAGAGTTGGACATCTAAACAACGTCAAACATCTGAGGGCAGAAAGACGGAGCGACACCTCAGACTCCGCCGACCCCTCTGACCCAGTTACTGTCAGGAAAAAACTAAACAAGCACAGCATGTTTGGAAAGCTTGCCAGGAGAAAGCCTCTTGTTGTTGATGTTGCAGCATGATTTAGATTAGCAAAGTTGCCTTTAAGCAAACTGTGGATTTTCAGAACAAAATCCTCCGGACAGAAATCAGTGGAGTTTTGTTTTGTTCTCGTGCATGGCATGAAAACCAAACTCACCATCTCAAACATCTCGCTTTAGCTGCCAAGCACAGTTTGGTTTTGTTTTGCAACTAACTACAGTTTGAGTCAAATTATGGCGTTTCTGTATAAACAATCGGCTACTTTAAAATGAAATGTGGGCGAAAATATTTCCTCATTAATGTGAAAGGCTGACATTTTAACTCACAGGAGATTAATTTCACGTTACGACTGATTCAGGGTGACCTGAAATCAAATCATAGTTCAAATTGTGCCGGCTGAATGCTTTCATTCTGCAGAAAAAATGGCAACTAAATAACTTGTTGACAAAACTAATTCGATTTTGATGTACAAAACTTTCATAGATCAGTTTATAATATGGTTAAAACGATTAATCGGATTAATCCTGATGAATCGATTATTGAAATAATCATTGATAACCGGAGTATACGGACTCAAACAAAGACAACTTTCTGAAAAACAACATATTCAGAGCAGTAATTAAGTCAAAACTGTACAAAATATATATTTACAGATTTAGCATTAAATATAAAAACATGTAGATCCGTGAATGTTTCCCCCAGTTTTAGCTTCACTCAGTTCAATAAAATGTTTATTTTTAGCTTAAAAATAAACCAAATCATGTGTATTTTACTTTTACTGTATTTATAACCTTATATAAAAAGCATTAAGTAGTTAAATGACAAATCTGTAGAATATGCTGAATTTGTTATCCAATTAATTGATTAATTTAGTAATCAATCAAAATAATCAATAGCTGTAGCCCTGGTTAACAGTGAAATTGTGCTTAACTAAGATTTACAAACATCTTATTTAGTGTGATGCTTATAAACCACAAACAGTGAGTTTAGCCCATTATAATTAAAACATTTGTTATTTTGTTTAATTTTGTGCAGAAACGGCTTTAAATTTGTGATACAATCAGAACTTTGTGGCTGTTTTCGGAGAGCTCCGACCTCTCAATATGAATTTTAGCTGATTTGATATCATTAATCCTCCAAGTAGAAAATATGTTTTCAGAAAAAGTTCCCAATTTCAATCACGTTTAAAGCTTAGAAGGAGCAAACAGCTCTCATGTACTCTGTCCAGCCTTCCTGTTATCTACTGAAAGTCTTGCTCTCTCTAACTCGTTGGCAGCCATAACTAACCAAGTGTCATGCAGAAAGTACAGTTTTCTAAAAAGCTTCTTACATCTCTTTCCTTCATGATGCTAAAAACACCAAAATAGCTTTAATGCTAGCATTGATTGTTTTGATTTTTTTTTTTTTAAAACCAATCAGTTATTTTTACAGTGTAAACAAAACCTTTTTGGTCATTTTTCTAGTGCACTTTAAAAACGACAACTTTTTAGCAAGATGGCGGAGTTTGTTTTAGGTCAATAATTCCTAATTATAGATTTAAAAGTTCTAGTTCTATTTCTCTGATAACAGGAAAAATGTTTTATTTAAGTTAAATAATCTGTCAGTGGAACTTTTTAAAAAAGATTAAAATAAAATCATTATTGTCTTAAAACAAGATCTTATAACTTGCTGAAAAGTTAATTGTAAGTTAGTAAATAATTACTGTCGTATTAGTAAATATTTAACGTGCACTGAGATAACTAGAAACCATACCAAAGCTACTTGGTAGGATTTTGTGTTTTTGCAGGGTAAAATCTGACAAGTTTCCTTTTGCTGAATTCGTGTCCATTCTTGTCCTGTTTAATCTAATGAAACTGATTAAACGGTTTCATTAGATTAAACAGGACAATCATACAATTGTATCATTGTAATCTGATGATACAATGAGTATGATCTAATGATCTAATGAAACACATCATACAATGAAATTGTATGATGTGAAACTTCACATCATACAAACAAAGAGCCAGAACCAAAATTGTTATGTTGAAAACACATGGGGGGCATAAAAAATATCTTAAAACAAACTTTTTGTGCCTTTTGTAAAATTTTATTGCTCAAAAATAAACTGTAGTAACATTTTAATGTTTGCGTTATAAGACGGTTTCTTACTTTTTGGGCCCGAAGCTTTGAGTTTAGTAAAAGTGGGTTAATGTTTAAGATTATTTTAAGATGTTTTTCTCTGTAAAAACATGTTTAAATGAAAAAGTGTCTTATCTGCATCAACCATGTATGTTTGCATTGAGGTCAGGGGCCGCACAAAATCGTTCAGAGGGCCACAAAAGGCCCCAGGGCCACACTTTGAACACCCATGATGTAAACTACAGAATCATGACATGGTAGAGGATACAGAAAGGTGATTTTTCAAAACATCCTTCCCGTCTGTGCATCATTTTGGGAGAGCCACCCAGTAACGAGTGCGCTGGAGATTTACAGAAAACTCGTAGCTCATTTGGATATAAGACCAACGTTTGGGCCGACGGTCTCAGGAGAGATCGGCGGCTGAAGACTTTGGCATATGCGACTGCTGTAATGTAATTCAGAGCCTTTAAAATGAATAAATCTACTCACTTAGATGCTCCCTTGAGAGCAAATCCAGTGAAGCAGAGAAAAAGCAAAGGAGGGGAAGTAAAAGATGGTCCAAAGGGGGCAGAAGAGGAAAAGGGCAAACAGGAAGGAGCCGAGAGGTTGCTTGAGTTTTCCAGCAAAGGAGTCGTTTGTTGTATTTTTTTTTAAAGATATATTTAATCAAGGGAATAATGAACCTGATCTGCTTCCTCTTTTAGTATCCAGTGTAGTTTTGGGGGTGGGTGCACTCCTTAAAACTTAATTAGACCCAGATATTCTTCAGAAAGTGCTTCGCTTTGCGTCCAATAAGAGAAATGATTTATGACTCTTTATTTTCTCCCCCAACATCAAGTGTTACATTGAGAGTGTTTGTACCGGCAGATCGGATTCCTGATCGTGACCCGAGTCGACGTTTTTATTAAGGCGGCTGCCAGAGAGCAGAATAAATACTGCAGCCTTTAAGAATGCAGGTGCTCTAATTACTTTCAGGCTCCATTTGTTGGAGTAGAGAATGTGAAAATGTGACACTTTTATATTGCTTTACAGATACCATTGGTCGTAGGAAATCATTTTTCTGCAGCTGAGTGGAAGGAAAGGAAATCAGTCTGACAGATTGAATAAATGTGGACACTGACGCTACAATAAACCTCCACAGCAGCCATTATGGATCGCTGTAATTGTGATTAAAAATGCTGCAAATCTTCTACTTATTTGACCAAGATGATCGATTTTAGCGCTTGTGAATTTGTGGATTCATTGCTTGGCAAAAGTATTCATATTTCTTAAACCTTTTTCACATTTTTAATGTCACAAATTATAAACGTGGACATGAATCTTTGGATGTTTAGATAAAGTTATGCATATTTGTGAAGTGGATGAAAAAGGATACATAAAAAAAACAATCAGTCTAGAGCAGGATAAAATGAATGTCTCAAGTAGGGCTGAAACGATTAATCAGATTAATCGTGATGAATCAATTATTCAAATAACCGTCAATTAACCACTTACAAAATTAGTCAGTTAACTGGAGAATATAGAATCAATGTTGTTCTTTCAACAAATTGCCTTTTTGAGTCTATGTAGTCCAGTTAACGATTAATCGGTTGCTAAATTAGTCAACCATCATTTCAATAATTGATTCATCACGATTAATCTGATTAGTCGTTTCAAACCTAGCTTGAGCAGTTTTGCAAACGTTTTCAGTCTCTAGCTGGACTAAAAGTTCCTTCTGCAAAGTTCTGACTCAGTTTGCATAAAAGTAAATCAGATTTTTACTTGTATATGAAAAGGGGGGGATAAAACTACTTACTATTTGAACTCCACTTTACAATTATGGGCTCACTGAAAAAAAAAATAAATATTATCAAGTACTTTTGGTTTCTAGTACAAATATCTTAGTACAGTTGAATTAAGACAAACCATAGTTACAAGTAACATTTTAGCAAAATATAGAAACTTGTTTTAAGTTAATAATTCCTTAATATGGAGGAACAAATACTACTTCCAGTGGTAGATTATTTTACTTATGGGAATCTTCTTATAAATGAAATAATTTTTTTAATAAATAAGAAATTATTGACCAAAAACAAGCTTGTATATCTTGCTAAAAATTACTTGAAATAAGAAGAAACAAAAAATGTGAACAAGAAGCTAGTAGATCAACAATTCTTGGTAAGATTTAGTGTTTTTGCAGCGTAAATTTCTCCTCCCTGCTGGTTTCTTTTTGAACCAGAGTGGAGAATAACCGAACATGTTGATGGTTCGCCTCTGCACAGTCTTCCTCATCTTCCTCACTCCTGGGTCCCTTCAGTAACAACAGAAATCATTCATTGATGAAATCATACATTATTCATCCAAATCGCTCTGCCTTTGATCACAAATGTTATTTCCCTTTGGAGATTATTTCACACTTTCAGACGCTGGTCAATCGAACCATCGGCCTCTAAATGATAGCCTGGGTCTCCCCACATGCAGCTTCCTGGATCAGGATGGGGCCCCACGCCGGGTCCCTCTGCCTCACTCAGGCCCCTGAACGCAAACAGATGTTTGTAAAAATAGAAGAGCTAAACAATATAAGGAATTCATAAACATGCCTCCGGATCAGGAAAACAGTTTATCCTCTCCCTCTGGGCAAAGCGATCCAATAAAAAAAAAAAACCTGAACTTCGGCTCACCTGCAGCTCAACCCGTCAGTGAAAGTCTTCAAAAATTTATTTCCTCACTAAATACGTGTGACGAATTTGGTTATCGTGTTTCATTGCGCTGCATTGACCTAGAAAACACCAGAAAAAGTGCTGCACACGTTTTTATGTGTGCAGCACGTTACAGGAAAACACAGTAATGCAAAACAAGTATGTCGTAAAAAAACAGTAAAATCCTGTAAATCTGTTTAAAAAGTATGAGGACAAATAAATATCTTTAATAAAACACTAGAAATTTAATGAAAATGTTCATTTTGCAGTACCTTTTTACCATTTTCTCTATATACAAGCATCAAATAACATTTTTATTCTCATTTTGAGGCATTATTTCTGTTAAATTAACGTCTTTAATTATAGTTTTGTCTGGTAAATCAGCTTCCGCAAAGCTTCTCAACATATAGAGAAGCCATGTCATAATTTAATGTTAGTTTCACCTGTGACAAAGAAAAACTTTAAATCAGTACGCTGTAACTAGACCGGCAGCAAATTCTGTTAATAATTATTGCAATAAGCTGTAATATTGTTGTTTTGACACTATTTCAATATATTGATGATGGCATAATGATGCAAGTTCCCTGTTTGAAAGACCGGTAAACTGTGATTTTGTAAAGAATATTGAACATGGGAACTAGAAGATATATTGAATATCCAAACACAAAGAACAATAAAATGGAAATAAAAACAAAAAAAACAAACAGAAAATATTAATAAAATACACTAAAATGGAATGTAAATTATTGATCTCATTTTAATTTATCATGTGTTTAATTGATTATTGCAACAAGCTTAGTTGTAACAGCAAAAAAAGGCAACAATGAAGTGATACCTATTAACTAATATAGATAACTAATTTAGCTGGACAATAAATTGTCCCAGAACTTATTGCGATAAACAATAATATTGTTGTTTTGAGACCATTTTCAAACAATAGAATGATAATAGTGTAATAATGCAAGAAAACATTCTCAAAGATTAATAAACTTTAAATTGTGATTGACATTCAACACTGGACCTGGAAGACATTTTAAATGTCCAAAATAAACAAACAAAACAACAAATGAACGAATTTGAATTATCCTTTACAATAGGAAAAAACACCAGAATGAAAACTTTTACCATCCAGTTTTTTAGTAGAAAAACAATAAATCACGCAAATGGAAATTATTGGTCACTTACATTTATCAAGTGATTAATTGATATATTGATTATTGCAACAATATATCAATTAATCACTTAATTGATATATTGCAGATAATCTCGCTGTAGATTATCTGCCTCTTCCAGGGGTTAATATCTGCTTCATGAGTTTCTCTTTGATAACTTCAAGTTCAGTTAAGAAACAGAAACTGACGCAGTGCAGCCGCTCCTTTTCCTTTAAATATTCCGTATTTTCTTCAGGTGAAACCGTCTTCCTCACATTTTTAAAAGCTGCAGTGAAACCTGCTCTGCTGCGGCTTTCGGTTTCCCTCGTTCTGCTACATAGCTAACGGAGGAAGACATGCAGATTCACAGCAGGGGCGACGCAGGTGAGGGAGGGGCCTGGTTTGCACTTCTGATGTGTGTCCATGGAAACGGATGGTTGGAGGATCCCTTTGCCCTTGACGTTGCGGTCTCTGGAGATCAGGGCAACGGTTGGTATCGTTACCTACCGCCTGCATTGAATGGGTGACGCTGTTATCGGAAACAGCAGGGCCAGCATCTCCCCTGCTCCTACAGCCGCCGATGTTTGGCTCATCCAGTGGAAAGTTGGGAGAAAAAACCTCCCTAGGGAGGCGATTTGTGTTTGTGTCTCAGATTGTTGACCATATTCCAGCCGAAAAATTGTACAAGACTTTAACCTGTTCGATAAAGTATCCCAAAATCTAAAAAAATATCTATTTATACACGTATATTTCACACAATATGCAAAAAATGTTTTGTGACACAGAGAGGGGTTATAGTTTAAGGCGATAAGAAAATAAAGCAAAATAATGTACTAGAGAAACCAAAAATAGTTTTTGCTTATTAGTGAGTAAGGAAGGTTTATGTAATGGATTAAATCTGGGGTGTCGAACTCAAAAATCTGAATGTTCTTAAAGGGCCGGTTGTGCCAGAATGTATTCATAAAACCAATCAAACTGTTAAAATATCAATAAAGCTCTTCCTCCAAGTCTGGAGTAAAATCAGAAAGAAAATGTAGAGATTTGTTGATTTTGTGAAAATTTTGCAGATTGTGAAAAACTGGAAGGACTTATTGGTGTAATTTGGGCCACATGAAAAGCTACGGCGGGCCAGATTTGGCCCCCGGGCCTTGAGTTTGACATATACGGATCAAATGATGAGTTTTGAAAAAAATCTACACCATCTTAAAAAACTGTTTAAACAGGAGCTTATTGGGAAACATTTTGTTTTTAGGTGTTTCTAAGACCATAAAACAACAAGTGGCATAGTTTTAGCTTCACCTGGTTCAAATTCTGTAAGAAGAGTAAAAATCTCCTATAAAGCACATTTTGCTGTCCAGTTATTAATCAGTTAATCTAAAAAAATAGAAATTCTGATGATCGAACAGTTATTCAATCTATTATTCAATCGGCAATTAATCAATTACTCTGTCGATTAATCGATTATTCTCTCGTTTGTTCTGGTGATTAATTGATCAAAAATAGCTAACAGATTAGCCTTACACTTGTGTGTTGACATCAAGTCAGGCAGGACAGGGCCAACATTTTCACAAGTTGATGTTAGACGTATTTTTTAGCTGCAGATTCATCCTTTGCTACAAATGATCCAGCGTTCACTGAAGGATTGCTCTGTTGCATTTTAGGCAATAGAATGTTTATTTTCTTATCTGGAATTGAATTATGTGTTTATTTTCATATTTTGATGAATTTCTAATATTGCATAAAGCCGCAACGTGTGACGACTTTTTATACAATTAATCAATTAATCAACTAATCTTTGATTAATCATCAGAGTAATTGATAGAATAATGGATTACTAATGTAATCATTTCACATTTAAAGTCAAAAAGTAGATCTTTTGAAAATGTAAGACTTGTAAGAGAGTGAAAACGTTGTGGTTTCCCACTCAGATGGTTTTCTTTTTCTGGTCATTTTCAGTCGGTAGCAACCCACAGTAACCTTGCAGCCACAAATTCACCTCTTGAGCTGGAGTGAGATTGTGAATAAACCAAGAGGCAGTCAAGTGGTGAGGGGAGTCACTGGCTTCATTAACTGCTGCAGGCAGGCAGGCCCTTTGAACTCACAGAGCTCTGATCATGGCGGCGCACGCCGTCTCACACCTCATCATTTCATACAGTCTCTAATTCGGGGCCGTACAGCACTGCACTTCACAGACTCAAAAGGACATCTGTGCAAAGTCAGAAGCCTCAGGGCCGCCCGGTTTGTTTTTAATTAGTTTTGAACCTTCAGAGAGTGCGGGGGGTAACTTCCAGAGCCGGGTTTGGAAGGGGTTAAGCTCAAAAGCTTTCAGTAAAGGGAGTAACTTTTCATGCACTTTGGTTTCCTTGCTGGATTTTGGTGTAGACAAAGCCAGCCTTCAGCTCAACCACAGGCCTAGCATTATCACGCAACAACAATGATGCATATCAAACAGTCCCCAGCAGGAGTAAAAGGAAAAGTGCTTGTGACCAAAATAACCCCCATCGCCTCGTTGTGCCTGCGAGGAGCACTCAGATGTAGAGTGAGGTGGCCCGCAGAGGAGCCTGAAGACATCGCCGAACACAGACGGCACATCGCACATTCTGACTGTGTGCAGAGGAAAAACTGTAAACTGAGAACCTGGTCGATGTCAGCTGACACCGTCAGACTCTTTGCTCCAAACTGAGCACCATTCACAACGGCTGCCATGGCAACCAGGCCTGAAAGTCAGCAAGCGATCGGTACCAGTTTCTACCGAGGCCCAGAATGGCTGGTGGGAGAGCAATATGCGGCATTGCTACGGCTGCAGCTAACGATTAATTTAGCTATCAATTATACTATAATTTATTCTGACAATTAATCGATTATACTACAGATTATTTTAACAATCGATTATCCTACATATTATTCTAACGATTATTCAATTATCTTGACAACCAATTATCTCTATTGTTTTAACAATCGATTAGGCTGAGGATTATTCTGATGATTATTCCATCAATCAATTATTATCTCTATTGTTTTGGTGATTAATCATTTATTCAGGCAATTCATTGATTATCTTGATGATTAATCGATTATCATGTTGATTATTTTGGCACATTCTGTAGACTTTTCATTTAAGCCTCTTTTTTACAATATTATAAATACGTTAAGAGATGAAAATAAATAATTCAAAACAAGAAAAGAAGTTACTGGATTACTAAATGAGATGACGATTATTTCAATTCATCGCGATTAATCATGATTAAGCCTCACGTTTAAGCCCCGCTGTGAGCTGAAATAACAAACCAGTGAGAACATTAAAATAATTTACAAGAATATACTATATCGGCATAAACAAACCAAATAAAGATATCAATTACAACTTTTACAGATCAAAACAGAAATGAACAACAAAGCAGAGCTTCCTTGGCACAAACCCGACCATATGTGCAGGATGGATGTGTGGGGAGGCCGTCATGCAGCAAACAAATCCACTGTGTGATGCTGCAGCACTAATGGGGCTTATGCTATGTTAAAAGAATGTTTGGCTCCGTTTCTGGCACATTTTACACACTTCATCCTTGGCTTAATAGCCCTGATCCCTTAATGTGCTTATGCAGCACGAGCATCTCCGCTCTTGACACGATTCTGTCTGGATGTGTGGGTTAGTATGTCTGAGGTAATGCCGTGCTAAAGCAGTGCATTAGCTGAAGCTACTCCTCTCCTTTTAGTGAATGAAGGAGGAAGGCACATGAGCGTGCATCTCCAACGTCACAGCAAAACACCATAGCTACACTCACCAGGGAACTAACTCTTCCTCTGAGGAGTTCACATGCACAGCATCAGCTCTTCCATGCAGAATCGGTTAACTCTAAAATATTACTGTATTACTATTGATTTTATATCATTCTGTGCAGTAAGAATATATGGCGTTTAAAAGGCAAACTAGATTTTTGTAATTCCATGTGAGTCTCAGGCACTACAAAAAAAAAAAAAAAAAAACTGCCTCTTTTTTAACATTAGGTTAATATTTTTTGGTGTGATAAGTCATGATAAGTCACCTTCAATATCGGTATTTTGAGGGTTAAAGAAAAAAATTTTTTGTTTTCATAAAGAGGTTTTATTAAAAGTTTATAACGTCTAGATGATGCTCTTCGTTTTGCAAAAATCTTGATAAGTTGGTCCATAACAGCTGGGACAAAAGCAGCCTTCTGCTATCAGAAAACAACTAGCTGCAGAAAAATTATGGTGTTTTTGCTAGTGAATCCTTCACTTGTCCTAGTTTAGTATTTGTTTTGTTTTGTTTTTTAATTCAACAGAAGGCAGTAATTATTTACGTGGGTAATAGACGCAGCCCACCACTAATTATGTTCCTGTGGGAAACGTACTGAAAACTCAGGCCACAAAGTATTTCCTGTCAGAACAATAATTTGATAGTAAAGAAAGGTGGTGTAAAAATTAATAAAAGCTTTTGACTTTTTATCAGACTCTAACTTGAAATGACCTGCATATAAACTTTTGACAGAAACTCAGTTGGAAAACTCAGAAATATTCCTTTAATAAAAAAACAACAAAGATTTGGAAGAAAATGTAAAAGGGCTGTAATTTGCCTCTTGTTTCACATATTAACATAACATTTAACAAGTTTGTTGTCTCCATTATATAAAAAACCCTCATAGACTGTTGGGGAAATTCCAACGGCATTTTACCTTTGGTTTAATTATAAATCAAAAGTTTTATAATTAAAGGAGATTGGAAGTATGATTCTGTGGTGTTTTTTAAGCAGTCAGTATGTTACCTGCAGCAGAAAACTAATTCACTGAACTTAGTTTGTTGTAAGAGTGTTTAGCTACTACTGGGTTAAAAACGGCCAATTCAATGTATATTTCTGCAACTACACTGCAAAACCTAAATATTTATTGTCTAGTTACTAGTGCAAAAAGCTTACTGCACTCAAAATAAGAAAACTAATTTCTTCATATTGATGAAAAAGTGCTAGTTCCAACCAAAACCAGAACTTTTTCATCAACATTAAGAAGAAAATATTGACTTTAAACAAAACTACACCAAAAATGGTTGGTAAGATTTTGTGTTTTTGAAGTGTTTTTTGATTCATTTTGGTTTTCAGTTGTTTTTAATGCCATATAAATAAAAATAAAACAATATATTTCTATTCTTGTGGGGGTCTTAGAGCTCAGTGAACATCCATACAAAATGCAGCCAGAAGCAGAAAGACGAGGTGTCAGATAAGAGATATAACAACTGTGAAAATAACCCACAGAGGAGAGATTAGATTTGAAAAGCTCAGCCGACCATGAAAGTGAACTATGAGATTGCACGCTGCAGATCCTTGATGAGTTTGATGACAGATGAGCAACAAGAGAAAAACAAACTCAGAGCAACAAATCAATTTGCATCGACAAAGAAAATTAAACCAAGCGGGGGTGAAATCTATGTTGGTCATTCTTCAAACTCAGCATGTTTGACACTTGATGTTTTCTGATGAATGTGAGCGTTTGCTGCTATAGTTAGACTTCCAGACCAGCACGGTTTAATCTGTTAGAAAACCCATTATCCTGCCGCTCCATTTACGCACATTTATTACGGCGGCGGTTTTGGCAGCCAATACTTACAAATCAGCTTTGCAACTATCAATAAGCGTCTCCCTGTTCATTCGAGGCGAAGCGTTTCCATATCGACACACAGCTGTGATGTATATTTCGCTCCCGGTAGCCATCGGGGCAACTTGGCGTTGAACCAAATGCCTGGACGGACAAGCAGAGGATGAATGTCTCTCGAGGCTCCAGTGATGGAGCCCGCATTCCTATTTTTACAAGGCCACAACAAGACGGAGAGGCGGCCATTTAAAGAAGACATCATAACAGATTCACCTCAGGAGTTGGCAAAACTAGGACGAGGAAACGGGAAGCGGCCATTCATCATTAGCACAGGGAACGGCCAGTTTCTGACATTATCAACTAATCGGTTTTACCTCTCCACACATGCACACGCCTACTCTTCTTATTTTCAAAGCAGCGGAGGTAACGCTAGTAGCAGTGGCAGCGATAACAAAGCATTCCTGAAATTCCCCTGTTATTAAACTTTAATGAGAGAATTACCAAGCAAGGGAAGATGTGCTGAGTTTTGATGGAAAGGGGACAAGTGGGGGCTTGAAGGTCACCAGAGATGGTGGAGAGATGCTGACTGTGGTGGGACACGTGTTATCCAGCAGCCGCTTTGCTGTTTGACCAAAGCAACACAAACATGGAGATCTCTCATGGGGAAAGATCAGACACGATAGGACAGAGACTGGATCTTATTTCAGACTGTGGAGATGTTTATCGAGACTTTAGACAGAGATAAATGAGATTTGTCTCATTTAGAAGTGAGATTTTACTTCGTTTTCCTATTGTAGTTTCTCAACTCAAAACAGATTTGTTTTAAATTTGCTGTAAGTGATAATTTTTTATAATTTATTTTGGAAAAATGTTAACTAATTTGGATTTGGTTCACTATTGTCACCATTTGTTATAAAAGTATTTTGTTGATACTTCAAGTTTGTCCAAAGTCTGTATTGGTCAAAATAACTCAAAGGAATAACTACAAAAACACCTGAAAGTCAGATGTTTACAGAAGAGGATTAGAGGCACTAAAAGAAAGTTTTACTTTTTTTCTCAGAATTCTGACAGAAAAAGTCAGAATTTTGACCAAAAGAAGAAAATAAATAAATAAATAAATCAACATTCTGAGGAAAAGTCAAAATTCTGTTGAAAAAAATCAATAAACAGACAAAAAGTCTGAATTCTGAAATAAAGCCAGAATTCTGTAAAAAAATAAATAAATAAATACATAAATAAATAAATAAAAAAATAACATCTAAATTCTCAGAAAAAAAAAAAACAGAATTCTGATTTGGTAAAATTCTTAAATAAAGTCAAAATTCTATAGAATAAAAAATATAAAAGGTGAAATTTAAGAAAAAAAAAAGTCAATTCTGAAACGAGACAAACTGAGAATTATGAGACAAAAGTCTGAATTATGAGGAAAACTAAGTAAATTCTGAGGAAAATCAAACGTTTAAACCTCTTCCTTAGAAGTTTGATCACCTATCGATCAGTATTGGTGATAATGTCCCTGTATTTACTTAGTATCAGAAGATCAATACCAAAAATACAATATGGTGCTGTGTGACAGAGCAAGGCTTTACTAATAATTTAAATTGTTTAACATTTTAAACATCAGCAATAAGCTTGGCTAGCATTACAAAAACAGTATCCATGTATACATTTCATGTATACATTTCAATATAGATCCTTGCTGTAACTTACAGATTTATAAAACATTTCCATTCATGTTCGATCTGTCTCCTCCACTATAGAGGGGTCGAGATAAAAAGCAACCCGTCAACAACTCTGATACCCTCTCCCCACAGAGAGTTAATCTATACCACTGGTGTTCTCGCCGAGGCTGGCTTATTTTTAGAGGCTTTCATTACACTTTTCCCTCCGTAGCCAGATAGGACAGGCTGAGATTTGTCAGGAGGATCGCGGGACGCTCCCCTGAATCCCCGGTGAGGAGCTTCGGCTGACAGCTTGCAATGACAGGAGACATCTAAATTGTCTCATTATGGAGCCGGACTGCTACAGGCTGAGCCACCCGGAGAGGAAAAACAGGCGAGTTTGTGTGAGCCAGGGCGCAATTACTTCTACAAACTCGCACTGCGGTGTGTATGTGTTGGTGTCTTTAAAGTGAAGGGTAACCTAAACACCGGTAATGTGCAGCAGAGTATCGGGTGTGTTTTCAAACAAATTGCTTTCCTGAACGGTTCAGTGACGTCTGTCACCCCGTCTGAAACTTGTTACAGCCAAAGTTTTCCTTTTTAATGCTTTTCACAAAGAAATTAAATGGGTTGGCAGTAACTGTTATCAGTTAACAAGTTAACTGATCTAAAGCTGATTGAGCTTATCAATCGACTAACGATTAATTGATAAGCGGCCATTTTCTTAAGGGCCCACACAAACTATTTCAGAGGGACATATATTCTTTAGCTCTAACATAAAGTAACAGATGCTGCAGTTTTTTGGTCAGATGAGACAAATATTTATTGATTTGGTCACAATTTTAATGTAAAGGGTAAAGCTTTTTAACCTACCAACACTTTACCAGCTACCAAGCACGGTGGTGGTAGCTTCATGCTGTGGGTTTGTTTTGCTGCCACTGGAAGAATGAAAGCTACGTCTAAAATGTTCGACTATCATGAACAGAATTTTAGCTGGAAAATGATGTCAAACTGGGCTTTGAATGGATAAAGCAGACAAATATTAACTTTTTAGAATGACAACCTCAGCCGTAAGAAAATATATGAACTATTTAAAACTGAACTAGCCTTTTAGAGGTGAGAGGTCAAATATCCAGCATAAATTTTTACCAGAAATCTGTCCAAAACGCAGTTTCTCTGAAACTAATAGGGGTTGTTTAACCAAATATTAATATTACTTTTGACTAATTCAGCATTTGGACCAATTTCAATCTTTGCATACTTTAAGTTTTAAATCCTTAAATGTTCAAAGTTTCATCTTTATACGTGGTTCCTTGCATCAGCTTAGGTAAAATTTCTAAATAAACTAGTTTGTTTTCTTCATTCTTGTGTCCTTGTGTGTTCTGCATCTGAATGAAGAGGGCGTTTTTATGGGCACATCAGGAGAAACACAACCCCCAATGATACTCCCAGCTTCTTCTTCTTTTACCATTCAGGCTCCAGGATCTGAAAGAAACGCGCTGAATTCCTCCAGGATGTGTGAACGTCCCTGTTTCACTGCATATGTGGAACAACAACAAGAGGATAATGCACAGATTAGTGCTCCAAGGGTCAAAGATATGCTTTAGATGTGGAAATATGCTGCAAATGAATTCGCCCACTGTTGGCCCTCGGCTATAGCTGAGTAATATGGTCACGGAAGAAGATTAGTGTGGAAATGCAACTTAAGATGTCTGGCATTTCAGGGATATAAGCTGAAAATATTCAGCTGGCTGTCCGACTCAATCATTATTATTTAAGCACTGAGACTTGAAGCGCTTGAATAAAAAGCTGGATGACATTAATTCATAAAAACTCCAGAACAAAACTGACATTTCTTAAAATTCTGCTCTTAAAGAAAGTTTTTTTTGTTTGTATGAACACGTTAAAAAAAGATATGAATTGTTTTTTTAAGAGCATTTATTGTCAAACTGTCTCAACTTACACCAAGTCATGAGAAAAGTCTTAAGAAAAGTGCAAACCTAGCATCATTTTGGCTTTTCTAAGCTCCTCAGCTGCCTCGCTCAGTAAACTTTTTTAACTTTTAGAGTCTCTGCAGTCGGCCGGCAGACTTATCTTAAGCCTTGTCCTCAGTCAGGCCGCTGCAGAGCCAAAGACAGTCGTTCCCTGGGGAATTCTAAAAATGGCGCCTGTCGCTGCGAGGGCAGGAATGTCATGACCTCATGTGAATAATGTCAATCAGCTTTGTGACTGGAGATGCAGGACGGCACTGAGGGAAGATTGTTTAAAAAAAATATTAGAAATTTTAAAAAGGTTTCCTTCTCTAGTTCAGGTGTCAGTGACCCTATCAAAATACAAGTATGTGATGGAATGGCCCAGTCAAAGTCCAGACCTAAAGCCAGTTGATGGTAACACTGTGTTTGAAGATATGACACTTTCATAAACATGAAACAGTCTTTATAAATGTTTATGACATGACGTGTAATTTGGTACATAATGACATTTTAATGCAAAGACTGCATTAAAAGTTACATTAAAACTCCTTTAAAAGTGCAAACTTTGCATTATTTGGTAAATAATAACACTTTTAAAGCAAAGTTGCATTTAAAATGGCCAGCTTTGCAATAAGAGTGTCACTATTTACCAAATGACACTTTATGAAAACGGTCATAAACATTCACAAAGACTCCTTCATGTTTATGACAGGTGTTATGTCAGGCTTATGCACAGCCCTTCAAATAACCAAGATTTGTTATTGCTCATAGATGATCTCATTTCAACCTGACTGAACTTTTGCTAGTTTTGTGAAGAAGAATAATGTCGAAAGCTGGAAGAGAAACTCCAAAAGCTAAAATTGAGAAAGATTAATAGAAATGCCTGCCACACCTTCCAGATTTGAAGGTGTTTAAATTTTTGAAACATGTTAATTCCACAATTATGCACTCCTTTGTGTTAGGTCATCACATAAAATCTCAACTTGCAGGAGACAAAATGTAAAAACACTGTAGCTCAACCACTAAAGACACATATTCATCACTTTGCACGTAATATTCAATGTTTTGCTAAAGGTGAGAGTTAAAGAAATTAAGTGAAAATGAAATGAACTCCTCTTCTGTGTTGGCTCAAATTTCACTCAACTTATAAAATGGATGTAGCATAAAAGATCACACATATATGCCAGAAAATAAGCTGAACAAACAGAAGGGAGTGTGTCGGTTTGCAGGAGGCTTGGCGGCATGTTGGGTGGACCAAACCCAGGGGAAAAGAAGGAGCTTTAGGAGATCAGGCCTCACTTATTGAGAGACGACCGAGAACATCTGGGTCCACTCTGAAAACGTGTAAACGAGGGAAATCCACACGGTTTCAGCGCGATTAAGCTCATCCCCGAGCATGGGAAGCTCCTTTGCAGCTTCGTTTGGTGTGTCGAGGATTTTGTAAACTCCAGGCAGAGTGACGGTGACATGAAACATGGGGGGTTTAGGTTTCTCGCCTTGGTATCTGCTGCACTGACCTGATGCGCCTGCAGTGCTGATGGGTGGGCTCCAAGGGGCCCACACACACTCTGACACACACCCATTCATTCTTGTCTCTTGTTTCATCATCCATTACCAGTCTGATCCCTTTTAGGGTCTTGCTTCAAGCACCAATGCCTCATGATCCTATTGTAATACCCTGCAGTCAAAAAGTTGGGTAACTATACCTTTTTTGGTTATCCTATTGATTCTTTGGTGTGTGTGTGTGTCCTTCAGGTCCCATGGCCTCCACGGAGCATGGCAGAGGGCTGGAAGAGGCAGCTACAGTGAGAAAAATGGCCCAGCAGAACCCAGTGAGAGGCGGTCAGACCCACAGACCAGCCAAGAGAAGACGCCCACGACCCCGTCTTTCCCACAAGGGGCCCATGCCGTTCTAGAGCAAGGTCAGTGTCTCCTACGGCTGAGCAACATGACAAAAATATTAAATACTGGACTTTTTATTACTATAGCACACGACTGGACAATGATCAATAACAATATACTGTATGTCGTATTAGAGACATGATCAATATCAATAAATAATACGTCTGATAGAATATTCACTGAACTCCGATCCAGAACCGCACAGCATTCTGGGAGATGTATGCAGAGGAAACGCTTTAGACTCCACCTCTTACTGCTAGCTAAGCAACGCTGGTGGGATCAACTAACTAACTTCCTCTTTGGTAACCTAGCAACTCATTCATTCTTTGGTTACCCAGCAACAACCTGCCGACCTGGCACAGCAGCAGCTGAATATTCTGCTACTCATAACTGCTTGAAGATTAAAAAAAACAACAAAGAAGAGAAAAATCAGGAAAGGTCACACCACCAGTTTGGCAGCATTTCAGGTATTTAAAATAAACACAAAAAAAACGAATCAATAATTATCGACATCAGCTGATATGAAATGCAGTCCAATCCTACAAAGTTATACAACATAATATGTTTTACCATATTTTTAAATAACCTCCAATGTTATTTTAAACAATGTAGCATGTAAAATGACACTGGTGTACTTCTATTCAAACAGACCAATCATGTTTATTGAATTTGAATTCAAAATCAGAATAAATGTAACTGTACTTATTGCAACCATCACTTGCACACAGATGTTAGTGATTTATTCATAGAGTGTTGGATAAACAACACATCAAGTTCATTAGATGTAAAAAGCAAAATTATTTGAATGACAATTTATTCTCAGCTGCAGAGTAACTAGTTACATTTACTCAATTACTTTTACGAGAGTAACTTTTTTGAAATAATGTACATTTTAGGAGTATTTTTACTACACTGTGCATTTTACTTTTACTTGAGTAATTTGAATCGCTACTCTTACTTGGGTCACATTTCTCGACATTCTGCCGACTGTGGGTAACTTCACTGAATTAAGAACATCCAAGATTCTCCAGAAACATACTGAAGGGAACGGATGTGGAAAAATGTTGATTTGGTCTGATTTTGTTATGTTGTAATTTAGTTCTTTTTATTAATTATTTTTATTTTTGTCTTTAAAAAAAAACCCTGCATTTCCTCTTTATGTCACGATTTACCAAATACTTTTTTACTTTTACTTGAATAAAAATGAGTCAAAGTAGTGCTGCTCTTCCTTTAGCATAATTTTTGAGTTTTCACCTCTGCTTGACGGCTGCGACAGACATTTTAATCATCGTAAATTGAAAAGCTTATGATACAATCAAATAGATTCAAAACGTCGTCCAGCCCAAACTCTCTCCGCCATCCATCCATTTTGTCCCTGTTGGGTCGGGAGGTTCTGGTGCTGATCTCCAGCTAACGACCCTGGACAGGTCGCCAGTCTGTCGCAAACTTTCTCCACCAATAAAAAGTAAATAAAATAGAGTAGCATAGAAGAAAAAGACATGTTTTACCCTCTGTGGAGTCTTTTAAAAACTCAATATGCCTGCTGCTGCTGCTGTGTTTACCCAGAAGACCCGTCTTTTGTAAAGTCTGAGATATTTCTCCAGAGGATGCCAAAGAAACACTTCCAGAAATATTAAAACATAAGTGCTGACTACACTGGTCAGAAAACAACTTACAACAGGGAACTGTGAAAACAATGACTTAAAGTGCTGAAACACTCGGTCAGCAGAATCAGGTCTGATGCATTTGATGAAAACTCAGATAAACTTCTTCTGCAGGATGTTATTGTTGGATCCAGACTTCAGACTACTGGGCCAAACCAACCAGCTTGAACATCTGCCCAGAACAACTGCTGCTTATTTAAATATTATTTAAATCTCAGTTATTCTTGTAAATCTTACCTCCAGAGCCGCTTGGCAGGGATAAATCTTTACTCTAGATTTGATTAAGTAAATAAAAGTATCTTCTCCAAAAATAATAATTTTGAAGAGATAAGTATCCAGGTTCTTGGAAAAAATGTTTGACTTGATGTCAACTAAAAGTACATTTTTGTGTGGAATCTCCCTCGTATTGAGACTTGTCTGTCAACTTTATTATTTAATAATTACCATAAATAAATTAGGAATGTCTCAAGCTTCACTGAGAACTAAAATACTTGATAGAAATGCACAAAGTCTTAGGATCAGACCTCTAATGTCACTGTGAAAACCAACAGCAGCACGTCCACACGTCTCTTTCAGACAATACTGGACCTGACGAGACACAATATCCCTGCAGGAGGTGCCGACCACTCGACACTGACCTGCAGAGGTCCTACATAAATTAAACTAGTGAGAGGAGTCTGCAACCCAAAGGCGGTTAATCAGTTTCAAAAAAGAGGATCAAAGCAAAGCGCCCAGAGGTGTTTTACAATCTATAACAAATTATGAATAATCAATTATTACCGTAGTTTTTTAAAGACGCTTTTGAAATCACTCTGGCTTTAAAGACGAGACTCCAGGGACTCGTAACAAAGATGAAAACAATGAAGGCGAAAGCAGGGTAATAGCACTTGAAGGGCTGCCTCTGCCAATGAGAAGTGAGGATCCTTTCAGAGCTCGACTCGGTGCCAGAATGCTGAGCACATAATAAACGGGAGCTCCAAAAAGCTGCGAAGCTCTAAAACTGAACGGCTCAGTGAGTCACAATGCTGTCTCTGCAAACAGCACTTAAACCACAATACGCTGGAGAGTTTTTGTTGTTGTTGACGCCACTGGCTCGGCTCTTTATACTTGGCTCACCTGACTCGTGAGGAAGCTGACTTTTGCTTTATGTTGGAATCAGATGATGCACCAATAAACAAATCTTTGAGGTATTTTATAACTTTACGAACATAGCTTTACAAAGAAAACATTGTTGGTCCAAATTTGTGCAAAAAAGGCCTCGTTTTGTCCCAGTTCACAGCTTTTAGACGTTCCACAATGACTTCTTATTCATTTTAGCTAGAAATTATAGTGAACAAGCAAAGGTTTTAAAATAAAAACATATTAACAAATGCAGATTTTAGTCGTTTTAACAGAAAAATTTCAGTTGCATTGAATTTTTCACAACAAAACAACACTAAAAGTACCAGTGATATTTTTATATCTATGATTTTGTTGGTGCTTTTGATTCCACACCGTTTTCCATAAATAAAACACTATAGAACAATATATACTTCTTCTATATAATAAACAATGGCATGAAAGATGTGGATAAGAGGAAATGTTAGCCACCAGTTTAGCAGTACTTAAGATATTTAAAACAAAAATATAATCAATAATTACTGATATTGCGTGATATGAGGCTCTTCTATCGCGATACGTTTTTCAGACATCATTTTAGCCCTACTAAACCGTTTAGTAAGTGTCTTAAACCTACTAGAATAGTAGGTTTACTACCTACTTAGTAGCAGCTTAGCTGCTTCGTTTAGCGGTTTAGCCCTACCAAACCACTAAAAAAAATTAGCTCTGCAATTAGCACATTAGTGGACGTGTGCCCACTAGTGATACTTATCAATAATAATGGTCATGTAACATTTATTGCTCCAAATACGTTTAATTTAGATGGACTGATGGCATAAAATGTCTCCTTGGCTTGTAGAAGCTGCAAACTGAGAATATAAAGTCTTCACCAGGCCAAACAGCTAGCATCAATTTGTCTCCCTTTCTGCAGCATCAGCTTGAAAGGCTCTGTTCTTCCTCATGCTTTCCCTCTTTTCTTCTTCGATTTGAGCCGACGGTGGGAAAAGAACCGCCCCTGGGATCTGCCGTGGATGCATTTCGTTTGATCAAAGCAAGACTTCAGCGGATAGAGACGGAGCTGAGCCGTCACTGACCTAAACATAATTACAACACTGTTTACACCAAGATAAAAAACAACGATTCCCCTGACGCTGTCCATCCTTCAACCTTGTGCTATTTAGCAGCATCACCCCATTTTGGATTCAAAGACAGCTCATCTTTTATTCTCTATGACACCTGAGGCAGCGACAGATTTTTCACCATTACACTTTCCAGATGTGAGCAGCTCCGAGAAGAAATACTGCGACCCGGGTCAGCCTCTTTAAGCATCCAAGTAGAGTTGGATTAAACCAACTTTTGGCTCTTAAGACATGCCAGTGATAGTATATGAGACAACAGGATATTAAAGACTTAAAGCGAGAGGCAATTTGTGGAAACCCCCAGTGGCCCCTAGCGTGAGAAAACTCTCTAAGTGACTCTTTCAAGGAGTTTCCCATCAAAACAAAGGGAGCAGGTCTGCGTTTCCTTCCCAACACTCACTTTATGACGCAGTAAGCCTCCATCACAGATCTAAAAGCACAAAGAGCAACAAATGACAGCATGGCTGGGTTGAGATATGCTATGGATTCGTTTATGTAGCATTGCATGTCAACAAAATATGTTGAATTGAAAGAACAAACTGCTGTTATCAGTGAAAGAATCATCCAAAGGAGAGGAGGAGATAAAATACAACAGAACATAAAAGATTTCTGTTTTCTGTTATGATCCTCCCTCCATAGTCTATTATAATGGCTGGCTTGTGTTTCACAGCATGATATGCAATTGTTTTTCTTACTCCCTGCTGCAATTTTCAATCAAAGGCTGTGAAATCTGGTTGGGACACGTCCAAGGTCGTCTTCTAGATGTGCAAGATAACGTCAGAAATAACACGGACGAAGCTTTGGCAGAAACCCACAGATATTCAGTCTTATATGAGAGGATACTGAATGTCTTCGAACATACAGAGCTGATGGTCTTACGTAGTCTGGTAGCTGTACTCTCCGTTATCTGTCACCTCTTTGATAATAATAACCAGAGAGGAGAGTAGATACGCTTTCATTACACTCAACAAAACGGTAACAATGGCAGATACATGTCACTGTATCTGAGACGACAGAGTACCGAGATTCCAGGAACAGCCCATAAAAACATGGAGGTTCTGGTTAAAACAAAAACATAAACAAGTTCATGTTTCGCTGTGTCTATAACCCGTTTCAGAAACCTCCAGAATGTAACGTTTCAAATCAGAAGCCCAACCCGTTACCTAGCAATCCCGATGGAGCCCCGCTCGTCACCTAGCAACCAAAGCCGAGCTCCAGAATGTTTGGTCAGCTGGTTTAACCGCCGTATGCTGCTGGAATAGACAAGGGTTTAGCTGTTGTCTTACCACCTAGAAACCACCTGCTGTGTTCTTGTTGCTTGTGCTATAGGCTTTGCTTTTCTACGGTTGTATAAATGTGAGTAACTTCAGTGTTTGCAGCCACTGAAGTTACTCACACTGGGTAGTATGTCCAGAAATTTTACTAGAGTAAGAATAGTGATATTTCATGATAAAATTATCGGAGTAAAAATAAACAGTACAACATAGTAGCTGAAGCACAGAGTTAAATCTAGACTAAAAACCCACCAGTTAAAATTTGCTTTTGAACCATAATAAATGAAACATTGACCACCATATTTCATTTGTATGATTTTGGTGACGGCTCTCGTCAAATCGTAACGCTTATTAAATTGGTGTTTTCTTCATAACTTTGTAATTTTTAACTGCCTTGTAGCTGGAATGTGCTAAACAAAAAAACTTGAAGTCAAATCTGCTAAAATCTCATTATTCCAGAATGATTTTTAAATCTCCCATACACCTATCCTAACTCGTTCAAGGAAGCCTAATGGGTCACCATTGAAAGTTCTTAAAACAAACGTTTCTGATGTATTTTCCTGCCTTTTTGTTGCAGGCACTGCCTTGAGCGCCCTCCCCCAGGTTCTGATTTCTATGCTCTTCCTTCGCCTTGGGGGGCCTTGCAATGAAGGGCCTACGCTTGCCCAGCCTGAAGAGTGATGTCCATAGCACCTGCTGGTTCTCCAAGCAACTCTGTCCACCTAAAAATCAGGACAAGCCGCTCACCCTCGGCTCCAGGAGGAAAAGGGGGGCGTTGAAAAGGGGGTGGGAGGTATTGAGCCTGAGCTACCAGACTATTTCTCTGTCTCTTTATCTTACTCCCTCCTTACTGATATATCTCTGTCTTTTTTTCAATTTGCTTAATAGAGGCCAATCATAGCAATCTTTCCGAGTGTCTCAAACTCTTTGCATGACATGTGGTGGAGAGGGAGCCCCGTCAAAAGAGTCTTAAAGCTTCTGTCACTCCTCCAGGACGTGGTTTTCGCATGTCTCAGATCCAAAGTCCCATCAGTCGCTGATTTCATCGCTGTGTAGCTACTTAAACGAGCAGATGAGCGGGTCTGATCGTGCAGAGGAAGTAACTTGATTTTCGTTGTGATACTCTGGAGCTGAAGATTTAGTGTTGAAAGGAGTTATAATCATCACTTAATTACGATTATTAATGGTGCTTTGTATCTTTTAATGTCAGTTTGTCCACATGCAAAGTAAACTAAAACAAGAGCGCATGCCGTTAGGACAACTTCGCGTTCCCTCGCTCATCCCGAATATGTTTGGGTGTTTCTGAGTTCATTAACACCTCGAGGGGGAACGGAGCGGCTTTCAGGCTCAAGGTGACCCCTAACCCACCTTGAAGGAGTCCTCTTACCCCTACCCTGACCCCCGACCCCCAGCCTTCTCGCCACACCGCTGCCCCCAAGCAGCTGCTCTTCACGACTGTTACCCGGCGCCGGCGGCCCGCTCCGACCGACGGGCCGCCTCGCCCCTTAAGGAAGTGCCAAATAACAACCTTCTCCACAATGCTGCCAGGAACGGAGGAACGAAAAAGTCAGAGAGAAACGAGAAACGCATTACCTCTTGTTTGAAGTCTCGATACACTGACACGTTTATGCTTTCTCTTTGTTTTGTTCATTTTAAGCTCTTTGTTAACCCGCCGCCGCGATCAGCCTACCACTAGTGCTCTAGTTTAATATTCAGCATACGAACAGAAAAAGCTATGCCTTTCCATCTTACTGGAATAGATTTCTATTTTTTTCTGTGTTTTAGTTTTATTTCCTTTTTTCTCAGGGTGCTGTGATAGAGGCTTGTACTTTAGCAGGCTGTTATGTGCATTTACTCAAGACACATACAAACTCATATGAGCATATTTTCATATACTGTACCTTTACTCTCCCTGTATGTATACTCTAGTTTAATCACTATGTTATTGGAGAGTTATCCACTTCTTTTCTTGATCTCCCTGCGTTATGTTGGGTGCAGTTGCCTTTCTAATCAGCCCGTCCGCTGCACAGGTGGTCGCGGATTTGATTGTCATGCCCATTAAATCCTAAACTTAATCTTTCGTAGGTGTCCACATTTAGTCAAAGCTCATTTTAACTTCAGTCCACCTGCAGATTCAGGCTGTAATCATATCGCTTATTGGAAACTTGATAATCCTTGTTGCATGTTGGACATGCAGAACTCTAACTTTGTTAGTTAAATCGGTTTCAAGAGCATAATCTAATTAATCTACAGTGGTGTGCACAACTCTGCTGCACTGCCTGGTTTTCCACCTTTACTATGGTAAATATCCTGCACAATTTAGCGTGAAAAAGCGAATCTGTTAGGAGTAAAATGATTAATTGTGAATCAATTATTTAAATAATCGTCAATTTACTAATTAGTTAGCTTGGGTTTACAGACTCAATAAAAGGTGAAAATAAAATCAGAAATTAAGCCAAAACTACAAAAAACTATTGACATTTTACATTAAAGATAAAAAAAAATACATTTGTCTGTAAATATGTTCTGCCTTCTTTCCCCTGGTTCAAATTCTGTAAAAAAAAATATATATATATATATCAAGCATCTTTTGCTATCCAATTATTAATTAGGTCGTCCAAAAATAAACAGATCAGCTCTACACTGTATCAAAAGTTACTACTGGCAGAAACGATAAAGCAAAAACCAGGAAGTAGTTGGACGATGATGATGCGGCACATTTTTAAATAACTTATCGCATTAATAAACTAATCCAGGTGTGATTTTAATCGCGTTTTTTACTTAATCTTCACGAGACGACATGAATAGCTGAGTGTCATCAGCATAACTGTGGAAGCTGATTCCTGATGAATCCACCAAGCAGCAAATATGTACAAATTAACAAGTAGGGGACCTAGGATGGAGCCATGGGGGATGCCGTGGTTAGCATCGGAGAACATGTATCCATACTGACCGTAATCTGAGATAGGAGCTGAACCACTGAAGAACAGCACCAGAAAGCCCAACCAGATGCTGTAATCTATTTAAATGGAAACACTGCAACTGCAAAACCAAAAAATTAGCAGAATATCAACAAAGTTTTGCACACAGCGAGTGCTGTCCCATATTTTGTCCGATTACTGATGATGATGTTGTAATGATGTTCACTTCTCTTGACTGAAACTGTTGTTCAAAGATATTTTGTAAACTCTCTGCAAACAATGGGGTCATTTCAGCGATTTAAATGAGAAACTATTGGAAAAATCCAAAATAGGAAACTTTCACTTCATTTCAAGTTAATCAGATTAAATTAAATTGTTTTCCAAATATGAACTCAAATACGGTGAATGCTGAAAACAAATCACCCTCTCCAAACGGATTGCTTTGTTTTAGCGATACAATTGAACAGGATATATATACCTTTCACAATAAAGGTGGAACCATTTTAAAAGGATGAATGACTTTACAAAAACTCAGCATGTGGACACTTCTATAAAGGCGCATTAGATTTCCAGCACTTCTTCCCTCTCGCCATGTCTCATGCAAATATTAAAAATAAAAAACGCAGAATCTTCTCAGCCCCAGCATGAGAAGCTTTTATTAAGAGAGCACCTAAAAGCACAGTGGTATCCCAGCCAAGCTTACTTTGATTAAAAATGCATTAAATCCTAGGGCACTGTGAAGTGTAATAATTTCAGTTTTGCCATCATTTTTTTATACCCTCACAGACAGAGATGTAGATTTCGTGACGGCTTTGCTCTGGAGGTCTCGTGTGTTTTTGGAGGGAAGAATATAGGAAGTAAACGAGCTGGGGACGAAGGTTCAAAGCCGCAGGAGTTGGGAAGGCAAAGGGGCTCGAGTCAATATCCCTCTTCTCTCCCTCCCCGCCTCAGAAGTTATTGTTACTGAGCCGAGCAACGTCTGTATCCGCACTGTTCTTCATGAATGTATCCTCACCATCTGCACCAGCCAGGCTGCCCTCGCAGGGACAGGAGCAAACCGATGTTTATGTAACAAAGCCCCTTTTTAATCATCATCAAAACGCCAAGTATCCCACAGATCCAAAGCTTCTGGCGTCAAATAGTCCCAACAAATAGACGTGGCTTTGCTCAAAGACTTCTCTGTATGGGTTTGCAAGGCTGCACTTTTTGCAATTCCATGATGCTGCTGGAAAAAATACACCCTCAAAACAAGAAGTCTCTCGCTATGGAATGGTTTTCCAGTGTGTTGTGACAATTTCCTTTCATCTGATTCTCGTCTAGCTGGTTGTCCAAAGCTTACTTTTTTGAATACAGTGTGACAAGCTGTATCTTTTGTGGATGTAACAAAATAGAGAAGTAGTCTGCAGCACAATTTGTCGTGGACACGTGAAAGCTTTCAGGCGTTCTGTTCTCGTAGATCATAGCTCACCGCCCTCCCCTGCACATCGGGTTTAATGGAAGGACAAGCATGTCCAGGCTAAAACTGAAAGGCTAAACCAATACATTATGCTCGGGGAGCAAAAACCATTTTCCTTAATGGTCTTTTCCAACAAGGCTTACACAAGAGAAACTATTCCTATCCTCTCAATGTTCCCCTCTCTCTCTGTGACCATCACAAGGCCTGAGTAATGTTTTCTATGCACTTGTTAGCATGTGTTCCTGGTAGAAAAACCCTTATTCTGTTCCGTTTATGTTTATTTTTGTCCAAATGCATTTGGCAGGGAGTGTGTAAGGATGAGATGTAGATATGTGTCGCAGGTGGAGATAAGAAATGAATAGAAAGCAGGTTTTAAACGTCAGCTTAGTCACTGAGGTAGTTACGGCCCCTAAAAAGTAAAAAAAATATATATATATTTGTTTCTTTTTTAATTCTTCTTGTACTGAAATTGTTTTTATATCCATCACTGACTGCAGAAATGGAAGCAGAGCTACCGCGCTACACATTCCATGATTTCCCCCTCTGAATCCTTTATCCCGTCAAACTGTATCATGTTGGCCTTCAAAGTGGGTGTCTGCAGGGTCGAGTGGCTGATATTTAATCCAACAAACAGACTCTTTTTTTTTTTTTTTTTTCCACTGGCTGGGCAATCCAAAGGATAACTAGATTCCAAGTCCCATGAGGAAAGCCGATGATCAGTCATTATCTCGAAGCCTCAAAATGAGACTTCCTACACCCAGAATAGCACAGGACCCTCCTGCCTCGATGGCGACACATTCTCCATCGGCTGTGTCCGGGAGCAGTCAGTCACATTCAGAACAATCGTAGGAGAAATGCAGTCTGTAGGTTTATCACAACAGTGTTACTAGATCTCAAGCAGATACCGTTTGAAAGACAATGTATTACTCCTTAAACTTATATTCTGTTCATGGTGTGTGCTCATATTACTCACCAGGCCAAATGTACAGTCCCTGTCTCTGTTTTGATGTTGAACTGGGCAAAAATAAATGACATGAATAAATAAATAAAACAAGTGTATCAGAAATGGTTGAATACTGTGTACATATTTGAACTTTTGGTTTCTAATTTATAAAAGATAAGCTTTAGCTCTTGGAGTACTTATTTTATTTTATTTTTTCCTTTCATGCGTAGCTTTGTGTTTTTATTTTCTATTTCTGTAAAGTGTGTAAATATATCTTTATGATAATAAGTAATATTAAAAATCTTATTTTAAGAAATAGGCGTGTCTTGTGTCTTCTTTTACCATTTAAAATTAAATTAAGCTTAGAACTGGTTCTTTCAACACCAGCACACAATTTTGTGAGCTAGCTGTGGCAGAATACAGGTGGCTAAAACAAGCTAGCTGCAGCAAAATACATGATAGATAAAACAAAGTAGTAGATAAATACATGGGCTAATATAAACCAAATGTAGCAAAACACAGGTAGCTAAAATAAGCCAACTGTGGAAAAATACGGGAGGCTAAAATAAGCTGGTTGTGGTAAAATACAGGTGGCTAAATAAGCTGGTTGTGGCAAAATACAGGTGGCTAAATAAGCTAGGTGTGGCAAAATACAGGTGGCTAAATAAGCTAGTTGTGGCAAAATACAGGTGGCTAAATAAGCTAGGTGTGGCAAAATACAGGTGGCTAAATAAGCTAGGTGTGGCAAAATACAGGTGGCTAAATAAGCTGGTTGTGGTAAAATACAGGTGGCTAAATAAGCTGGTTGTGGCAAAATACAGGTGGCTAAATAAGCTGGTTGTGGCAAAATACAGGTGGCTAAATAAGCTAGTTGTGGCAAAATACAGGTGGCTAAATAAGCTAGGTGTGGCAAAATACAGGTGGCTAAATAAGCTAGGTGTGGCAAAATACAGGTGGCTAAATAAGCTAGTTGTGGCAAAATTCAGGTGGCTAAATAAACTAGCTGTGGTAAAATATAGGTGGCTAAATAAACTAGCTGTGGTAAAATATAGGTGGCTAAAAATAAGCTAGGTGTAGCAAAATACATATGATAGATAAAATAAAGTAGTAGATAAATACATGGGCTATAAACCAAATGTAGCAAAACACAAGTAGCTAAAATAAGCTAACTGTGGAAAAATACAGGAGGCTAAAATAAGCTAGTTGTGGTAAAATACAGATGGCTACAATAAAAAACAGAAGCTTTTAGTGAAAGGAGAAAATGAGTAAAACAGCTTAAGAGGAAATTATGGATAAAAGAGTATGTGTCACACCACATATTTGGCAGTATTTCAGATATTTACAACAAAAACAATGAATTGCCTATATTGACTGATATGAAACAGATTTTGATACGTTCTGCAGGCTTCATTTTTGAGTTTTGTTCTGTAGATGTACCTCATGCCAAAAGAGTCAAATCCAAGAAATAAACATACAACAACAACACATTGGCTGCTGAACATGGAGAAATAATTACAGTCTGCTTAGATTCAATAAACTGTTCTGGTTTCCAATTTCATTACACAGTCCAGAGAATAAATAAAGATAAATTTCTCTTAAGAACCGGGTGAGCAAAATCGATGTAACCACAGGTGGGCAGAGTACGCAAAAATTATTCTAAAGTAAAAGTAGCACGACTTCAGCATATTTTGACTCAACTGGAAATAAAAAGGTATTTAGTAAAAAGTCTGTGCAAGTACTGAATAATTTAATCAAGTTACCAATCATTTAATATTTAAAAATTACATCATCAGGTGGACCAAAATATAAAGATAAGTGGAAATTTTGGTATTTTAAGGACCAAAATGACAATAATTAATAAAAGTAACAAAATCAGTTTCTTTCAATAAAAAACATGTGAAACTTTAATAAAAACTGCAGCTGTTTATGGTGAATCTTTGGTTAAAATGTGTATTTTTCATTCAGTAGGTGGAAAATCCAGACTCAAGTAGAAATACGTTATAATAAAGTTACCCAAGTAAAACTAAAAAGTACAACGCAGTAAACAAAACTTCTAAAAGTTTTTTTTTTTTCTCAAAAAAGTTACTCAAGTAAATGTAATTGAGTAGATGTAACTAGTTCCTGCCCAGCTCTGGATGTAAGACTTGTGTGCGTGACAGCAGTAACTCAGAGGATCTTGGTGGGGGGTGAAGCCCGGTAAATAAATCCTGTAGCATGTAACCGCCTGCCACAGTTCGCTCGGGTAGAGAAAGCTTCAAAGCTCTCAGTCTAAACCTCTGGCTGAAAACACATTTATGTATGAATGTGGTTTTGGTGGACAGAGAAACAAATGGTAACTTTGAGAACATTCCTGAGGAACAAACGTCAAAATATGCAATTTGATCTGCTGATGTTACATTCATGCAAAAGGAAAAAAAATTCTGTTTTATACATGTTTTGTGCATCATTTAAAATCATCTTTTCTTTCTTTCTTGCATTGATTTGGCAGTATTTGGTGTTTTTTGCTTTTATCCTCAAGTCCATTCTGCAGGAGTTTTTGGCCTGCACACAGTTGGCTGCAGTTTGACCCTTGCAGTCCAGCGGACATGACAGAATTTATGTCACAAAGGATCCTCACCAGCAGATGCCAAAGTGCTGAGCTTACTACAATGAGCAACAATGGTAAGAAGTGAGCTAACCAACGTGACACAAAAAACCTCCTGGGTTAAACCTGGGTTGTTTTACTAAGCCCCAAATCCTTCCTCTGGCATTAAACAGGCAAAAACAGCAACATGTTTACGCCACACACCATTAACCTTTACGTCTGGCTAACTCTTGTCTGGAGATTGCTTCATCGTTGTCTGGGCTATGGAACGGTAAATCAGCGTTTGTCTATTATGGATATTTTCAACAACGACAGATGGCTTTCTCCAGAGCTTTCAGCAGGGGGGGTGGGGGAAATCAACCATCCATCCATCCATCCATACCTTAGACTTTTTTAATCCTGGGAAGGTCAAGGGAGGTCCAGTGCTTGCCTCTATCGGTCATTGGGTAAGAGACAGGAAACTCTGAACAGGTCGCATTTTAGGCAAGTTAGCATCCTGCATGTAACCCGTCACTCATTTCACATAAACACCAGGATACATGTGTTTATATGAAATAAACGCTACTTACGTTTATTTCAGAAACCAATACCATTGGGTAATACCCAATAAATAAATGGGTATTTATTGGCTTACCCAATAAATTGATGGGTAAACCAACCATTTACCAATAACTATTTACGCAATAACAGTACACCCAACCATTTATTGGGTAAATAAATGGTCATTGGGTAAAGTATTTGTCTGAAAATTGGTAAAAATGGAAATTGGTAAAGTTTAAGTCCAAAACTTTTGCCCAAAACTGGCAAATTTAAATGGACCTTCTCGCCACAAAATTCATGAAATTAAAAATGCAAAACTTTGTTCATTGTAATTTACTTTATTATTTTTATCCACTCAACAATGAACAATTTTTTTTTTTTGATAAAATCTTTATGTCATTAAGATTCACAACATTAAAAAATAAAATAAAAGAAACAGTAAATTTCTACATTTTTTAGGTCATAATTTGCTTTCTATTTTGTTGGCCAAATTTTTACCATTCTTGAATTGTGGTCAGGGACCAAACAAAATCATTTCAAGGTCCATAAATTGCCCCCGAGCCACACTTTGGACACCTCTGACCTCGCTAGTTCTGGGTTGAACCTCTTAACTGAAGAACAACTTTAACTCTTGGAAAATTGTTCCATCATACAAAGGGTTTTTTTCTTTTAATCAAAACACAAGGGTATTTTCTGATATTGTTTGGGCTGAAAAGAGCTTCATTCTTCAGTCAGAGTGATGAAACGCTCAGGGTTTTCATAGGAGCCACCGTTCCTCGCTGGGACCACTCAGAGGAAGTGTCTGGTTAACGCAGAGTGCTGACATGTCCTGACAGACACGACGTCCCCCTCCTGAGCACCAACAGACCCCAAAAGACGCCCAAGGTTATGTCATCAAGCCTGGGTCAGCTGTATAATTGGGCCTGAGGTCATTGGGAGGATATGGAGCGTGGCAATGAGGCTATAGAGTTACTGTTTGTGGCCGGGCAGTGAGAACTGCCAGTAGGGCATTACTGAGGCCAGACGTTCCCTTCTTAAAGGTTCAAGGTCCATCTGTGAGTGTGGCTCTATTACTGCTCAGCAGATCCCTGCAGGGAAAGGGAGCCGCTGAAGGAGACTTGGTGTGTTAAAGGTGACCTATTATGCTTCCTGGATCAGGTTAAGGTGGACTCTATGGGCTTTATGAAACATGTTTGTTACATTTTTGGCACAAAATCATACGTAGAAATTGATATTTTAGTCTGCTTCAGAATGAGCTGTTTTAGGCCTCTGTCACTTTAAATCCAGATAAGCTGCTGCTGGCCACGCCCCCAACTCAAAGTTTACTCATGTGGGAAAATTGCCAGAAAAAAAAGGGAGTAAATTTCCACAAAAAAACTCAGAAATTTTGAGATTAATGTTGTTGATATACCTGTCGGAAACCACTTGCTGTGTTTTTGCTAATTGTGCAGGAGGCTCCACTTCTGCTTTTCAAAGATCTACAGTTGTGTAATTGTGCATCCGTTGCTACAACAGTGTATTAGGCCCATTGTAGATAGAAAAAAAGGAGTACATTTCTGCCAAAAAAACTCAGAAATCTTTAGATTAATCTAAACAATTTTCTAGACAAAAAATTGTGAACATTTTTGAGCCTTTAAACTCAAAATGTTTCCAATTTTTGAATCTCAAACTTCTTTCTGAGATTAACCGTTTGAGTTGTTTTTCTGTCTACAAAGACCCTAATACTCCATCGTGGCAAGTAGATGCGCAATTATACAACTGTACATCTTTGAAAAGTAGAAGTGGAGTCTCCTGCACAACTAGCAAAAAATGCAGCAAGTGGTGTCGAGATAGTAAGTCAACAAAAAAACTCGTCTTTTCCAGCAGCCATTGTACAGGGCATGCAGCCATAAAAGCGGCTGGCCAAATGTGCTCGAGTTCTAATTGGGTTGCTAGGTAACGGGCTGGGTTACGCTGGGGTTGCTAGGTAACAGTGCAGCGCCTGCTGGTTTGTGATGTTACATTCGGAAGGTTTTTGAAACGGCAAATTTTCCAAACACCAAAAAACTTTAATGCAGTCTCTGTTGAATTTGGCTCAACTTTTGGGATCTATGGGCTTATGGATCCCAAAAGTTGTTTTGTTTTTATTCCAGACACCAAAAAACATTAACATACTGTCAAAAACAAGCTGGATGGTTATTTTCTTTTAAGCGCTTGGGCCGTTTTTAGAAGCAGCAGTAAAACAAAACATGCAAACAGTGAATTTTGCATAACAGGCCTCCTTTAAATGTCAGTGTTTTGTGGGGGAAAAAGAAATTCTTTAAATTGTTGATATCATTCCCTCAGATGGCAGTAAAACAGCAGGAATCTGTAGATTAGAAGAGCTGCTTGGTCACATTGCACAACAACATATGCATGGACTGTATGGACTCAGACTGTGGGAGTCACATCTGGATGGCTCTTAGCACAAAGGCCCTGAATCAACTTCCACCACATCATAAAGCCTTTATTGCAGCTGGCACCCCCACATTACCACCAACAAAGCCTGCAGAAGGTGCCGACAAACCCACACTGATGGACATTACCCAGCTCCCTGCTGTCACTCAACCTCCTGGAATCTACAGCCTCAAATTACACCGAATATACACCCTGTAATTCAAAATCAGCCACACATGTGGACATATTTCTGATTACGATGTGTTTATATTTTATGAATGTTATTCTGTCTTTATGGAAAGATGATTAACAGCAGAAGTCTGCAGTGTTTTGGCTAAATCTGCCGTAAAGATATAAAAACCCGTGTGTTTAGTGAGCGTAACATCCCATTCAATTAGTCTCCTGCTAAAACTCAGACCGTGATGCTACATTATTGCAGCTTGGACTCAGAAAAACATTGTGATGCTAACCGCAATTAGCGATACAAGCTAATAACACGTTTCTTTCCTCCTGCATTGAAACTGCTCCCACAATCAGATCAAATGTTGCACAGCTCTGTCTGCTCGTGATTTATAATGAGATAACTACAGTTGGAAATGCAATGAAAGAGTACGCTCCTGTAACTTTCACCATGTTTCAGATGTGTGGCGGCCATATTGGCAAATGAAGTCCAGGCTTTGTGGAGAACTGAGATTTCCAGAGTCAGAACGAGGAGGTCCACTTCATTTTTTTCTGACTTTGGACGTGAATTTAAAGTATCATAATTACCACCTGGTTTTTAAAATTAGACAAATATTTTGAAATGAAAAATATTTGGTTGAAAAAGAAAAACGATTAATGACTATCTAGTTACTTTAAAATCAGTGCAGACAGGATCTGGTGTCTGTTTTTGCTTTGCGGTTTAAGCCGTTTTTAATTTACAGTGAAAAATAAACAAAAAAAACTCATGAAGTGAATAACACATTACTGAAAGCTAAACGTCTTGGAAAAATTATAGGAAACTCTGACTCACTGGTTCTGAAATTAATTTAGCCATAAAACTAAATAAATCCCCCTGGATTTTATATAATTCTGGTTGTAAGGCAGCGTCAAACTCAGTTTCATTTTGGGCCACATCAAAACTCTGAATGTTCATAAAGGGCCGGTTGTTGTAGAAAGTATTGATAAAACCCATTAAACTGTTGAAAATATTTAAGAAACAGCTGTTTGTGGTTCTTTAAATTACATATTGAAAAATTTTTCACACTAATCAGACCCTCCAGGATTTTGTGATTTTTTGTTTTTTTTCTGACCAAAATCAGATTTTGTGGTGCTAATTTAGAAATATTTGTAAGAAATTTTTACGATATTTGCGCTAATGTGATGTTAAATGTGACTATTTATTACTCGTCTCACCAATCACAGACTATAACGTAAGACAGATGTACTAGTCACTTAAGCCCAAAGTTTTTGACCAATTTTGAGAAAATTTGCAGTAAAATCTGAAAACATGTGGGGATCTGTTGATTTTGTGTCAATTTTGCAGATTTGTGATGAACTGGAAGGACTTATTGATGAAGTTTGGAGGGCCATATAAAAAGCTGCGGCGGGCCAGATTTGGCCCCGGGGCCTTGAGTTTGACACAAGTTTTAAGGTGATTAAATACCCGTTATTCTGATGTCAGTAAGTAAAATCCAATGCAACTAAGCACCATCAGAAGTCTAATTAGTAAACGGAGTTAATCTTTGTGTATTTACTAGATGTGCAAAGCTTTTTGGAGACACTTGCAGCAATAAGTGAGTTTATAACATTTAACTGCATCATTCTTTATAGATTTTTATTTTATTTTCAATATAATATGCATGTTTTCCTTCAATCAAACAGCAATGCAATGGTGTAAATCACTGTTTTATTTTTCTGTGATTTGTAAAAACTCAAGACTAAACTACAAACTTTTTTTTAGCTTTTAATGCCAACCTCTAAAAAGTGTTTGGGCTGACAGGCCGTATTGACAGGATGCAGGTGTGGCGGCCGCTACTTTCTGTGTTTGTATGCACAAGAGGAAAGTCCGACACAGATCTGCATTAAACGCGAACAGCAAAAACTTCCTGCATGCAACAGAGAGCCTGGAGCCATGCAGGTAAGAGGCAGGAACAACATCCCAGGTAATTCCCTTCAGCTGTGTTAACACCAATAACTCTGCCGGGGCGACGGATCACTGAAGTGGTCATAAAAACAAAGAAAACATAAACACGGGACGGGAGGCAGCTGATGGTGAAGGTGAGATAAAGACACTGCGGGAGACGAAAAGCTCTAGGAATCCATTCTCTGTTATTTTACTTTAAAACCTTTCATATAAAGACAAACCGCTTCTATCGTCATCTCTGTTTCAGCCGCAGTCCCTTGTTGATGAACCAACACGTCCCTGAGGATTTCTCCACAAACAGTACGGATCAGCCACTTCAGCTTTATCTCACCAACCAGGAACAAAGCGAGTGCAGCCGTCCGTAAGCCAATATCGTCAGGGTCGTAACTTTCCCATCATTGGAGCATTACACTTTGATGAAGGGGGACCCTGGATATGAACTGCCAGCTTCCTTAAGCTCTTCTTAAGACGTTGGCGCTTAGAAAGAGAAGACATTTCCTTTCTCGTGTCAGGATAGAGAAAAATCTCCCCTGAAGTTTCTGCATTCATGCTAAAACAAACGTTAAATGATCATGATGTTAGCTTGGAGGAATCTGAGGTCTTATGAAGTACTCGCACCAAGTGGACTTTTTTATATTTTGTCATATTACCACAAACCCACAGCGTCGTATCAGGGCCATGGTAGAAAGAGTTTTATCCCAAGTATCCTAGGATATTTGAATCACTTTACAATTATTTTCTACTTTTGCCGCTCACACACTAAATTCAATGTGTCGTGCTCTAAAATTAAAGTGGATGCACTTTGCAAAGACATTTAACTGGAATCTTTTTCTATTGTTTACATGCCTGCAACCAGAAAACATCCTTGTTCCTACCGAGGATTTAAACAGCTTCAATCCTGCCGTCTTCGAGTTTCCAATATCTGTCAGAGAGCAGACTTGCACACGCGTAGCCAGGAAGGGAGCAAAAGATCAAATGAATTTCAAAACAAAAACATGTTTATCGGCTTTTTGTAACATGGATTTATCTACACACACATCCTGGATGAATTTCCTCTTCGCTTTACGTCAGAAAATCCTGCTCCTCTCTTTACCCAAAAGATTTGAGAAGGATTATCAACTTGTTGAGGACGTTCAGGAGGCCATGTCTGACCTGACCCGCTCAGGAAGGTCTCATCCTTTTACTGAATGACGAGAGGCGTTCAGGGTCCAATCCTGCCTTCCAGACGTACTCAAAGGGGCGAACACGCCTCCAAAGATACGGGCTCATCTGTCAGGAGGTTCAAAGCAGAGAGGACATCCTGGATGTTGTGGTCGAAGTCTGCAGAAAAAGCAAATCCCAAAATTGCATACAGTGCAAAAGTCTTGCATCATTTGTCTTATGTTTCTGTGAAGGAGCCTGACTTTTTGGCTGAAAAGCAGTGGTTCACAAAACAAAGGACTGTATGTTTATGAACCCAGAAAACTAGCTGTCACAATTAGGCTTCAGCTTTATGGTGTTTTCACACCTGATGGTCCAATGGTGCAACGTTTGTTACATTTTCAGCTGCTGCAGTTTGCTTTCACACTGCTGTTTCCAACAAACCAAACCAATTGGAAAACCTGTTCCCCTCCTCACCTGTGGGGGCGCTGCACCAAGAACCACTGACGGAAATGACACTAAAACCTCAGAAGACATGAATGCAACTTCCTTCTTCACGAAATGTATGTGGTGTCAGTTCTAAGCAGTTGTAGGATTTTTCTTTTGCCACTTCTCAACTAGCAATAAACTTGTGCATTTGTTTGGGTTGTATTTACCCAGAATGCCCTGAGCCGTAGTCCACTTCCTGCTTTTGGAGCGATCTCTGGTTCACATATGCACTCAAACCGAGACTGATGTTTTTAGGCGGACCAAAGTTCACTTTTTTTGCTCCGAATCAGTGTTCATTACACCGCCACACCTGAAACTCAAACAAACCAGACTAGTTCATTTCTACACAAATGAACGAGATTTCGATTAGAGGACGAAACAGGGACAGTAACATTTCAACTTGTTGCATCAAAATCATTGAGGACATTTACAGTCAAGAGGTATCATACAGTTAAACTTAAAAAGGGGATTTATTTTCAAAGATCTGCCACACAGCAAATAAAGAAAGCTGTTTAGTCATTTGATTATCACTGGACAATCTGGAATAAAAGGTGTAAGATCAAATCTATGCTTAATCCAGTTTTATTTGTATCTAATATTGAATAAGGTATTTTCACCAATAAAACCTCCTCCATTGTAATGTCAACACTTGGCTACCCGTGTAGTTATCATTGATGAATGAATGAATGCTCATCAGTAATAACCCTGTATCGATTTCAGGCTGGAAATATGCAGCCAAAACCAATTATGAATAAACTTGTGCAGCAGCGTGTGAACCAATCAATAACCTCGACACAGCAGGGAAATAAACAAAGGGAGCATTTAATAAAGCATCAATTATTTCAAATGGGGTTTTTTTTCTAACCAAAACAAAGAAAAGCACAAGTAGCATGTTAGTTTTTATACCTTAAAGTGAAAGTATAAATACACGGCATAATTTTGTGACCAGTCAAAATTGCTACATTTATTTATAAACACTCACACCTAGTATAAAAGATGTAGAAAACCCTACAATTAAACAGTTAGTTTACCTAATTTGAAATAAATCCAGCCTTGGAATGTGTGGTTAAATATACGTTTAATATGTGTATTTTGACATTTTGTGAGGGAAAACTAGTTTATTTAAAACTAGTTTTAAATAATTCAATTAAATTCAGATTCCTTTTTTTTTTACGTGAAATTACATAATTTAAAACTTCAAAACAGATACCAATTTCTGCATCATTAGCCAATTATAGTGTTCACAAATCTTTATAAACATTTAAATATATATATCATAGGTAAATAAGCTATAGAAAACATGTTTGTTTCAGTGGTTTTATAAATTACCTCTATGAATAACTGTGCTGCCCCTGGACACATCTAGGCCTGTCGCGATAAACGATAAAATTAATCGAACGATAAATTAAAACTATCGACTTCATTTTAATTATCGGCTTTATCGTTTTATCCGGCCTTTTTCTCTTTCTTTTTTTGACACTAAATGAAAAAAGGCTAAACTCCAGTGCTTCCACTAACCCTCCCTTCCTCATTTCCTTAGTGTAAGTCCCAGCGCACTACACAATCTTAGAGCTGTCGGTCCATTTTCAAAACCAGAGACACATTAGCAACAGAAATCCTAGGTATAATGGTTCGATCAGGTTCTATTGTGCTGTGTGGTTGTGACGGTGAGAGGTTGGAGAAGGAGTTAGCAATGGCGGTTAGCCACTCTAACCCCAAACAGCAGGACGCG
>CAEGAD010015505.1:0-67709 GCA_903067055.1 Poeciliopsis paucimaculata
AGCTTCTGTTTTGATATGAACTGCATCCCACCCTCAGATCTTCTGCTTGAGGAAACTCCAAAGGTTCTCAATAGGGTTAAGGTCAGAGGAGGATGGTGACCACAGCATAAATGAGGAGGAGCATACTTGGACACTTAGTCAAATTAAACAAGATTAAGACAGTTTTAAAAACTGTTTTAAAATGCCAGAAACTTTTCTAGACGTCAGCTCTTATTTAGACTTGCAGCTCTACATCCACCTATCAACAGAGGTGTCTTTCAGACTTCACTCGCTTCAACCACCAGTAATAATAGCTTATATTTTACACCTGCACTGAGAACCTTTTTGCTATTAGATGCACAGAATAACAGTACAAACTCCAGAGAGAGCCTCTCACCTGTGATTGATTTATATTGTTGATACGTAATTGTGCCTCCCGTTGCTCCCCTGCAGAAAGTAATGTCTCCCTCGGTGGCGCTCACAGTGAGTGAAGCAGTCTCGCAGTGTGTGTAGGCTGCAGCAATCCTCTCACTTTTGCATTGGACGAGCACCGCCGCTGCGTTCGCTGCTTCCTTGAGCTGTGCGGATTTCGGTGCAAAACCAGAGGCTGCAGCTCGAATGCATGAAGCATCGTCACTCAACAAGAGCCATGTTAGCTGTAAGTGCAGTCACAAGAATCGAGTCAATTGCCCCCCCGCCCCCCCCTCTTTTTCTTTCTTTATCTCCCTGGATTATACGAGTTGAGTTGGGGGTCCGGGTTGCGCTCCCCAGCCGAGGGCTTCCCCGACGTGCGCAGCGGGGAACCCTGCGAGAGGGGAGCTGTCCAGGTGCTGAAAACAGCCCGACGGAGCCTCGGCTCTGTCAGAGAAGCGCCTCCGGAGCGGCGGGAGGACGGAACACCGCGAATTTTCACGCGCAGGCGGCCAAAACATTGACGTTTTCGTGCCAAAGTCTGGCGGTAGCCAGTGAGTCGTGTGACATTTGCATCGATCCGGTCACGACAGAGCAGTAAAAACATTAGCCGTGGGGTGGATCTGTGTGCATGAGCGGGATAAGAAAAAAAACAACAAAAAAACCTGCGAGTAAAAGGTGTGCGGTTCCCCAGTTGAGGCCAATTTAGGATCGGATCGCTGCCTCGGATGATTTTATAAGCTTTACGCCTGGTTGGTCGCTCCTCTCGGTGTCATGAGCTACGTTTTTTTTTTTTTTTTTTTCTCCTGATGTCCCAAAATAAAGATACTATGGGAATATAAACTGCCTGTGCAGCAATTGGCTTAACCATTTGTCAGTCATCGGGATTAGCCAGTCGCTGGTTAAAGAGTACATCCATCAATCTGAAGCTTTTAAACACGCCTGGATGTGGGCTGCTGAGGATGTAAGAGGTTGACGCGCATCTTTAAAGGGAGTTTGACTAAATCTATCAATTTAAGCAATATTATGGCCTACAGATAACGTCGAATGATTCGATTCCAAACAATATTAACAGTAAACTGCATGTCTAATTTATTGTCTTTTTAAGGAAAACCTGATTGGGCACAAATAAGACTGACAAACTTTTTTTTCTTTTATCTAATACAATTTATATTCATATTTATTTCGAAAACTATACATGGTGTATTATATTACAGTTAAACGATGGACAAGAGTTATTTTCTGGAAGAAAAAAAAAAAAAAAGATTTTGGAATTGTTTTAAATAGTTTTTTGTTACAATCACAGTTGCAGCTTTTTTTTTTTTTTTTTTTTACAATGACACATTAGCAATGTTCAAGATAAAACAATCACCTGATAAAACATGTATATGATGGAACTGCACCAATTAGCAATAAACTGTTCAGCATAGGTTTTAAAAAAAAAGAAAAAAAAATCAAGATTAGTACATTTTTAGAGGCCTGAATGCGCTATTAGACGTGCTGTCCTAGTTCTCCTAACTTTTTCCACATTCTGTCAATCACAAACTTCAATGCTTTTATTTAACATTTATGTGATAGATAGACCTTCACCAAGTAGTAAATAATTGTGAAGTGAAAATGAAAAAGGCTTTATTTTCCTTCAGATTCGCAATTATTATGACCTTTTGTTGGTCTATAAACATAAAATCCTAATTAAATACATCGTCACTAACCAAACTGTAAAAAGGTTCAAGGGGTGTGAATCTAGGCACTGAAGAGACATCTTTAAAGCTGAGCACTTTCTACAACTTGTATCTGAAAATGAAAAAGGAACTGCCAAACTAAACATTCGGCATGTAGGGCAAATGATCTAGCATGTAATGATCCAATAAACCAAATACTGTAAACCCCCAAAACCCTCCAAAAAGTTGTTGTTTTCCCCAACAACTTGACTCAAGCAGAAAACTTGAAAGAAGCCTAAGACTTCGGAAGCTGAGATAATACGACCAGCGTGCCAAGCTAACAGCTGGATGAATTAAACAGATGTATGTAAAAAAAAAAATTTTTTAAAAACAGAAATCTGTAGGTTAACACTGGTGACACAAAACTGTGTAAGACTTGCTAAAGCTTACCCTGATTTTGTGGAGGAAAAACAAACTAAATTTCTTTACCTCCATGAACAAAAAAGTGCAGCAACGGGGAAGAATATGTCTTCAGTGTGCAAAGAAGTTGGGGTGAAAGACATAAACATACTACTAACACAAGCAGAATTTGTTGTCAGTATGTACACTCTGGGCAAATCCTTTCTTCTCAAAGTTTCCAAGACTTAAAACCTCCAAAGGTTTTGCCTTTATACCTTCATAGCCGAGGGGATTATTGTCCTGCTTTGTAAGCATAAATGAAGAGAGCGATATCCTGGGTGACACTTTGTACACAATGTCTGCTGCTCCAAGTCGTTGTTGACAACAGAAGCATGACATGTCGACTTCTTTCCTCTTACTCCTTCTTCCCACTGGTCAGTCAGCCAAAGTGGACCAGAGTCATGACGGTGGTGTATTCGTGCTGCAAGGTGTCGGAGTCGGAGTTGCAGAGGGTGTAGTCGTCTTTAACGATCCGGTCACAGCCGATCTCGCCATTGCCAAACAGACCAAACAGCGGCGTATTGGGGAAGACCTTGTGAAAAGCGTCGGCCTCCACATTGTGCTGGTTGTGGTAGTAGTTCTGGCCTCTCCCCACGCAGGCAAACATGAAGCCCAGGGTGTTTCTTTCAGGAATCCTGGCTGCCTTTAGCCGTCGGACCGTGGCCTCCGCTTCCTTCGCGGTGCCAACGTCTTGGTCAAGGAGCACGGACGCCCCCTGAACTTTATGGCCACTCAGAGCCAGGCCAATCACACCATATGATCCCTTGCTGCAGCTACAGAGATTGAGATGATGAAAACTGTAAGCACTACACCATATGCATTAAGTCGTCAAATCCGCTGTGGAGCCTTACACTCACCAATCTCTGGGAGGAGAGAAGACGCCTTCCACTAGACCTCCTGCAATTAAAGCCTTGCTGTTTGTCAGCGGCTCCAAGATCTGGCTGAGGAACCGTGCTCCTCCAGATTTATACGCTTCATAGATGAACATCACCACTACGCGTAGCTCTGGGTTGTCAACTAGTCCTAGAAAAAAACAACAAGACAAAATATAAGAGGCTGCAGAGGATTGGATTTCTCTCAACTTATTGAACATTTGGCCTCACCTGCTTCTTTCATGGCTGACAGAGAGATTGTTTTCTTACAAAAGTGAAACGGCTTGACGTGAACACCATCAGTGTTGGGGAGCATGACTGCAAAGCCTGCCTCCCCTTCCTGGTATTCCTTAGGAGCACCGGTCCACGAACCAGTCGGAGTTACTGTTAAAAAGGTGAAAACCATGCTGCGTGAATATACATGCTACATAATCTGCATCTCCCAAACTGCTTATTAGTCATCAAATTAGTCGTTCGAATAAAGCATCACAAACAATTTTCTTCAGTAGTGATCGTTAAACCACATCTCAAAGTTCCACCTTATTCATTTTTATTTTTTCATTAAGTTACAAGTTAAATAAACCATGAAAACTTCAAATTCAAGAAAATAAATCCTTAAGAGTTTCATGCTGGCTTTTACAGTCTCTAAGTCACCACCTACTGGAGTTTAAAGGAACTGCAGCAGCATGTTTTTATTACAGAAAGAAAAACGGGTTTCATTAAAAAACAAAAAATTGAAACAACCACAAACTGACAACAAAAGTAATCAGTTCAGGATATGAATATGTTGCTATGGAAATTAGAGAACGATAAGCCGCTCTACAATAGATATGAAGGTTCAGAAGACAGACTGCCTCAATCACCACTCCTAAGCTTTTATTGAATAAGGATGATAAATTAGGTTGTAAATTATTCCTGAGCCAAAATGTTGATGTACAGCTGAATTAGTAGAAAGAAAATACTAATTGGAAATGGATAAATGTTGCAAGCCATTCCTATTCCTGCCTAGTTCCAGATTTAGGTTTTAACTAGTATTTGCATCCAGCTGTAAAACAGTGAGTAGTAAAGTTACAACCTGGACCTCGTTAATCAGGCCCAACACAAAGATTTAATAGATAGACAACCAATTTACCCACACAGTAAATTGGGTAAATTTACTATTTACCCAATTAGCACCTTGCTAAACTATTCATCTCAATCAAACTTCTTCATGTTTTGTCATGCTGTAACCACAAGCTTCGATGTATTTTATTTATTTACATACTTATTTATCCATTATGTGATACACCAACACAGAGAAAAATGTAAACATTTTACAAAGACTCTAAAAAGTATGATATGCACTTGTACTAAACAACATACACTGAAATTTGTGGCAGACACTGTCTTACTTTTATCAGTCCTTCGAACCTCCTGCTACATTCCTAAAGTAGTATTTGGTTTCATAGTTACTCTTTGTAACTATGGCAACACTGAAGTAAAGCTGAGATGTTTAAGATTAAAAAAAGGAAAGAAGGTAAAAGAAATTATAGAGGACAAAAATTCTGTTGACTGAATACAGAAAATGGCTTCAGCAGTTATTTTACACAAACACATCCGTCTCATCTCCTTCAACCATTTAAGCCAAGGAATCTAAACTAACTCTCTGCAACCAGTAATAAAAGATGCATGATAAAACCACTTTTAAATATTAAAGCAACATGGATGAAGGTGGTCTGCTAAGTCTGGACTGCATCATCCTTGTGGTCTGGACTCATCAGTCCACATGAAATCCATGGAGTAACAGAATGAGAATATTGCCAGATAAAGTGAGGCACCCATTACACTTAGGGATATTAATAAAAGCGAGAGCAGCGGTGTGTCTGAGGCCATATGTTAAGTAACACTGAATGGTCGAAAACTATTTGGCCAAATATACTGAAAACTAAAATAAAGGTTTTGTCTTCTGATTGCACTCTCATTTAACAAGCTGATAGTGCTGAGGTTCACCAGGTTTAAATTGTAGGAGTAATTTGAGCAACACTGCATAGAGATCTGCAACCAAGCTTCTCAAGTTAAGGGTTTAAGGAGCAACCTTTGATCCAATTCCACAAAGACAGAAATTATGTCCTTAACAAAATATAACTAATCAAAACTGAAGGTGGACTACATATTGGATCATCAAACTGTGACTTTTAACTACAAAATGCTGCATTATAACATCACTTTGTTTTTATTTTAAATAAAGCGAAATTTGAGATGTTTGAAATCTCACCACACTGACGATTTATTTTAGCAGAATCAGTTAAACAGGCTGAGCCTGTTAGTCACCTAAGGCTGCAATATTACAAAATGTCAGTGTTTGTTACCATCAGCTCATGCAGCTATTAAACCTGGCAAACAGAGAGCCTCATAAGCACATTTTCTGGAGGAAGGAGAACAACACTGATGGAGAATCGCTTCTCCAGGGGACTGTGATTATAATGCGAAATGGGAGGCTCAGCAGTGGGGACAGCGGGCCATCGATCAGTGAGAGACACAGCAAGATGCAAGCAGGGAGCGGAGATTTCCAAGCAGGCAGAATACACTGGTCATATAGAGGTTAAACAAATCAAAGAAACCTGGTACAATGCATACACATGTTTATAGTTCAGATTTACAACATTAATTAAACACACTAGTAGAGAATTGTGGCAGGTTCAAATACATATTTTATATGCAAAAGAGTTAGTGTGTGGATTTATTTTATTTCCCATAGGTAAATAAGTAGAAAAGAAAGAAGAGTGAAAAACTCACAGACTATGCCTGGTGTAGCGATGCCAACGATGTCACAGCCTTTGGGGAAGATCTGGTTCAGTTCTTCAGCTGTACTCATGCATTGGCGACTCTTTTTTGCTTCAGTTTAGAAGAAGAAGAAAAAGCATTGTAACCAAATCAATTCAGAACTTTCAATTATTTGGATTTAAAACTAGCATTAAAGAGGCATCAGATAAGAGTGAAATTGAATTTACAACATTATGAGAATCTCACATTTAAAAGACTAAAAACCACCACCTTCTGCAGCTTCTGGGAAGCAAATGTTGGATTGTTTGCTGCATTTGAATCTGAATGCATTAATTTTCACCAAAATACAACCGTAACATGCTGAGGGCCTAATGTAAATAAGGCAAATATTTTAAATCTCTTATCAGCTAATCTACTGAAAGTGCCACTCAACAAAGCTGACTTTATTAGGAAACAGTCCCAAAAACACATTGAGTTGTATGAAAAGCATCGGAAGTAGCAAAATCACGTTTTTATGTCATACTTATGTAAAGAAAGAAGAAAAAAGGTGAAGTTGGCAACATTCAGTAGACTACAAGGCTAATCAAAATTACCAAATTGAAAACAGTAAACAAGAAGATTTTTTTTTTTTTTTGTAAGTTGCCAAAACAAGAAGTATGATGGTCCAAACAGTAAGAGACAAACACTATTCAAGAACATGCTCTCTACAAACAATAATAAAAAACTCCTGCTGAGTCACAGAGAAAATGATTACTACTGACCTTTGCTCTGTTCATAACAATAAGCTTGCCCAGTCAAGGCCTCACAGTCGACCATCATCAGGACTGTTTTAGGCAGGAGGAATACTTTCTGAAAACAACAGGAAAGAAATTTAACATGTTAAAGCATTTGCTGTTAAACTGATGAATAAAGTTGGGATGCCTGAAGTAATTATAGCTGAAAGGCAGCATTATTAATGTGTTGGTAACCTCTAAGTTACAGAACTGTGAAAAACTTCTAGGTTATTCATCATTTCACTCCATTTATCTTCCAAGAAGTCAAAGCTTTTAAGTAGCTCTAATCAATTTTAACCCAGGAACACATTTAATTCTCCTTTATGTGTCACTCTACAACAGATCTACTACGCTCACTGCCTCATCAGATGGAGAAGCATTGTCAAAATTAGTTAACATTTCACACACCCACCATTTAATCTACCTGTAATTTAATACATTCTGTGGAGAATCTGCAGACGGATCAATTCCAGAAGTAACAGACTCATCATTCATAGAGCCATAAGTATGCAAATATGTATTACCACCTGTATAAATTATTAGCTGCTTGATATATGCCTCAATTGTGCAATAATGCACATATTACAGGGCCTTATAACATGTTAAATGGATATCAATACAATATTAATGTGCTTGATACATTACAAGCGTTTATACCACTTTGTGTACAATCAATCTTCTGTCTTCAACATCACTGCAGTAAGAGTGAACAAAGTGACAACGATGAAACTGTCCAAGACGTTTAAGTTTACAGAAAGTGTAGGAAGCATCATAATGATGGATGAGAAACAGATCAGACAGGAAAATGTGGATCTATTGCAATTGTGACCATCATTGCCACAATGCTACAATTGCTGATTTTACCATTACAGTTGCATGAATTTTTAATATTCTGCAGAACTTAATATGTTGAGGAGGTTTCAATATGCCAAAGTGTTGCAAGTCCGAACAGGAATGAATCTAAAAGGTGCAAGAGAGTGGCTCTCAGTGACTGGAGTTCAATCACAAGGAAGACTGCAGACTTGACATTTCTTTACCAAACATGTGGAGATGGTCAAAAAACCTGACAGAGTTGGTCTTTTATTGAGAGGAAGATGAGAAACATCAGAGGCATCAATGCATAGAAGCTGAATGCAACTTTTAAAGCAACCTGGGATTCCTTAACACCCAGGAGCCCTTTGTTGTTGTATTTGTTTGGAATTATTAGTGTTCTATGTTGTTCATGTTTATTCTCTTTTTGCAATAAAAAAAAAATCCTTAACACCCAGGATCTACTAAAGCCTGTTCTATGTTGCAACGATAGAGCTCCAACTCAACATTTAGTGCACATACTGGCTGTACATCACAGCAAAATTACATTTTAGTTCTAAGAACCCCATTTTTGATTGATCTAAATAAACATTTAGTTTTCTGATAAAGTGCATTTGGGGTTGTCATTTCCGGTAAGCCATAATTATGAAAATAAACGTGATACATCACTCTGTGTGCAGTTGAGTTTCACTTTCTAAATTGCTAAAATAAATTCATTTAGAGATGATTCTTCTAATTTAACGAAGAATTAAATACTTCATACTTCGTTCCTTAACGAAGTTAAGGAGAAACACGGCAGCTATTACCGTGTGATTTATTTTAAACCGACAAAGAAGGCTCTTTGTTTCTCCCTTTCCGAGTGGCTGTTTCTCCTCTACTTCTCTTTTTCGGTTTCTCTCCAGTCGTACTTTTCACGCTTTTCAGTTTTGCGATTTACCTCCACTTCTTCAGCCAGGATGCTGCAGAAAGAGGGAAGCTCTGTGGTGGAGGGTCCAGAAGCGGACACCCAGGTCAGATGCTGCTGAGTCCGAAGCACTCTGCGGGCACAGTTCCTCCACAATCTGCACACACTAACAAGGACGCGCACATTCACCTGCTGCCCAGCCAAAACCAAACAAAAAGAGTACGCGTCTCTGCTTACAATCTAAGCATAAAATGCATCACTTTAATAACCAACTACCGATTTTTCTTTCAGGTTACTCTCCAGCTTACTTTTTTTGACAAATATTTTCATTTTTCTTATTCAGGAGACTAAGGCTAGCCAAGATAACAGTTTAGCTTGTAAACATTTCCCATTACCTGGCGACCTGTAGAAGCGATTTGGTTGGTATGAACATGAGAACTCTCTCAACCACTTCGGCGACATTGCTGAGTACATATGCAGCCTTACTGTCTGGAAAAGGTTCGCAAAAATCCAGACTTTCACTCATATTTCAATATCCGATGGTCGGTTATGCCGAACAGATAGGAACTTTTACCTTTGCACTTCCACGACTGTTGAACCCGCTTGTAAATTTACAATACCGCCCCAAGCGGCGCGGAGGGTAAAACGCACAGGTTTTTTCCATCCAGTCAACATCAGGAAGCCTCATGTCACAATTTTAAAAGTTATGTTAAAAGTTCTTACTTCTCCCCCAAATACTTTATTGGGATATATAATCCCTCTTGTATTTTTCAGGACATTACAACATTTTGACTAACTATGCATTGTTTAATTTGCACAGTGACAATGGAGTGTCATGCAAGTTCACACTCAAACCTTGTCCCTTTATCATTTCACAGCCAGAAATCAGACATCTTTTCTGTCCTGCACCACCAGACACAACTGTTTAATAGAAGGTATTTACATAACGGATGTGTACATAAATGAATAAACTCCATCCCGAAGACCAACTCACCAATCAGGCCAAAGATTCAGCTAATGAGACATTTAAAGCAAGGTAAGGTTATGAAACAATATCTGAAGCTTTTGGAATCTCATTTCTTTGAGTAGTGTTGTCAACTACATCTGGAAAAAAGGATAGTACAAAATAAATTAAAATAAAGACATGGCCTTCACCTAATCTGATAAAAGAGATTATAATAAATTCAGTCATGAGGCCCATGGTAACTCTGGAGGAAGGCCAGAAAGCCATAGTTCAGGTGGAGTAATATTTTTGACCAGTTGTGTGCTCCATAAATTTTTCCTTCGTGAAGAGAGTCTGCAAACATGTGAAACGAGGTAAATTTTACACTTGCAGGTACAGTCTTTCAGAGTAATATTCATACATTACAATGCCTCAAACTTAAAACCAGCCACATCTGGAAATTCCAATCTTTTATCCATTTTTCAGAATGAAATCTGTAGCCATGATTTGTATCCATTTTAGTTTCTGGCATATGTACTGAATTTAAGACAACTCCATTTCAAATTGTGCATCAAATGTATTTGACAAATTAGGATTGAGATATTCTAGAATAAATGTAAAATTTACAGCAGATTGTGAACTTTATGACTTATGATAAAAAGTGCAATGAAAAACAACACTTAGTTTAATGTTCAGCTTTTTAAATCAGAAGCTAACGACCACAGAAATGCTTGTGAAATTCAGTTTCACAAGAATTTCAGGTTTAAAGTTTTAAATGTCAAAATGGTTTCAGGGAGTTGAATGCATTTGCATACAGTCAGCAAGTTTAAAAAAAAAAAAAAACAATGGGTGAAAAGGTAAAAAGTTGGGATTTGGCAAACTAAAGATGAAACATGTAATAAATAAATTTAAAGCTGTGTTAAGACATTTGTCCTATAGAAAACTAAAAGGACAAAAGACTTTTCCTGGAAGTCCTTTCTAGGAAAAGCCTGTGTAAAACACAGCAAACCGCAATAAAACATTTTTTCCTCCCCATTTATTCAAAGCGTGAAGAAATCGTCAAAGAAAACATCTGTCAAACTGCATAAGAACTGCTAAAGTTTTCAAACAACTGAAACTTTGTGTAAAAAAAAAAAATAAATAAAATTGGAAAACAATTTATCTCTCCCTTTACCATTAAGATTTTATATTTTGGTCCATCACAAAGTCCCCCCAAAAAAGGCCAATGAAGCTTGTGGCTGTAACATCACATACATTTCTGGTTTTGTTGCATTTTTTTTTTTTTATCATTATTTGTCAAGGAACATAAAAAATAAAACAAGTAAGATCTGGTTCAATCTTTTATTCTTACATTTCCAAGATAAAAATGTCAGGGAAAACAAGCAAATTAGCTTTCACGGGAGAAAATGATAGAAACATAACAGTGCACAAGTGTTTGCTTCACGTAGCTGAAGTCCTTAAATTTCAGAAGGAAAAAGATTAGACATTGAATGCAACTTTATAACAAAAGAAAAAAACTAACATACATGATCTTACAAAAGTACAGATAATAAAAGTCCCTTTTATACAAGCTTGGCTTAAATTATGGCTTCATTCATAATGATAATGTGCAGTATTTTCATCATCAAAAGTGCAAAGTCCCAACACATATGTAAACCATTGGTCATGTACAGTGAACCTAAACATGTCTTTGAACAGAGCGTGCAATATAAACACTGTAGCTGAGCTGGAGCTCAATGCCTTTTCTGCTACATCATACAGAGTTTGTGTCCTGTAGTCAACAATGCCAGAGGTACAGCTAAACACAGACCCACATATCCACCGTAGCAGAAGCGGCAGCAGCAGCAGCAGCATGTGGGAGTCGGTCATTTAGAACATGTGAAGTCAGGTAGTGGAGAGGAACAGAAATGGGTCAAATATTAACCATCTCCAGTAGGGTCTGATCCATCATCTGCTTAATGCTCAGGCCCTCTTCTTTAGCGCGTGTGAGTTTGTCTGTCAATACAACATTATATCAGTTTAGGACAACAGTGCAGAAAATATACATTGTTGAGGTTCTGGTGGACAGAAAACATACATGCTGATGAGCCAAGAATCAAAATCAATTTCACCTTCCCCCACCCCCATTAAATATTCAAGTACATCTGAAAAGCTTCATGCTGGAAACTAGTACCAGAAACCCAAATTAATGAAACGTTTGACAAGGTTTAACTCAAGCTATTGACAGAGATCAAGTCTAGACTCCAATGCATTTAGTGGGACTAATTAGAGTGCTCAACTTTTTAAAATAATAACTTCAAATCATTTTCTTTGAAATTAGGTTTTGAAACAAATACATTACTGCTGAAATACCACTTCAGCCTCTCAGAGTCTAAAATCAAGCGTAAATAGAAACTTAATTTCTTTTTACTGCATGACAAATCATTTTGAGTTTAAAAAAAAAGTTGAAGTGTATTTAACCAAGGTTTCTGTGTGGTCTTAAATTTAATATTCTTAATTTTAGTACTTGGAAAGTCAGTCCAGTTTTTCCACAGTGGGTCTTAAACTACATCCAGTTACATTTTGAATGTGTTCATCCTTTTCACTGCACATTGGAGGTCTTTTAACTATGAAATAACTCAATCTAGAGTTGAGATGTTCACCTTCCATTGCCCAAAGGATTTGGGTCTCAGCTGACTTTTTGTCAGCTGAGACCAAAGTTTGTAGGGATCAAAAGTGAGAAGATTTTTCTTGACCCACATCTGAATAGGTTAATCTACCATGTAGAAACCCTACTTGGCGTTTTATTTATTTTTAAGACCTCAATCTGGAGGTGAATTGCAAATCTTAGTGGTTCTCTTGTTTAGAATCACAAGCCCCAACACAAGCCAGACTTGTTTTGGGGCTTGCGCTACAAATGCTACATGCAGAAGTAACTCACACAGCTATAAGGCAGAACATGCCAAACCTGCAGTAAAATAAACTTAACTCACAAATTCAGTGAAAGAAAAAAATAAATAAAAACACACACCATGATTATTTTCTGATACCCCATCTGTAACATCCGAATATAATGCAATTTGTACAATTTGATTATATTTCTATGGTGTAGATGTGAATCTACCAGCTTAATCTAACAAATCCACATTGCTCTTGGATTATGTTGCGACATAGAAAAGTGCCAGCATGAAGCAAACCCTTCCAGGTTAGGCCTCATTTAAGGCTACTCTCAGTTCATTGGTCAGAAGACGGTTTTTATCAAGCTGCTTGTATAGATGATCTTGACAGTCAGAAAGCAGTAAGGGAAAAAGGGAAAGAGACAGAAGACAAGTTAGTACATAAAGACAAAGTTAGTGGAGAAAGTTGGGTATAAAACTGTTAGTTTACTCCTGGTAAACTACAGACTTTATGAATTGTTTAGTTTTTCACAATCGATTAAATGATCTATACCACTAATTGGATTTTCTTTTTAACAAACACTGAAATCTTGAGATTTTCCAATACATTAGTTTTCTTCTAGGCCCTTTGATATTCCACTCACTAACCCTAACAACCAGTCAAACTCAAGAGTTGGTCTTGCTTGCAAAGAATTGCTAAGTTCAACTGTATGACCAGGTTGTACGACCTGCAGCAATACACCATATTTCACACACCTTTGACAGACTGAGCAGAAAACCTCTTAACTGTGTTCAGTTAACACTTACATACTTTTTGGTATTTGTCTTGACATATACCCTCAGGAGTCGACACTAAATAAAACCCATCTTGGCAGCAAATTAGGTAAAGTTTGATTTGGTTTTTAGTTGAGATTCAACTAAACATCAAGCTTAACTTGCACTGAATATATTTTTTCCACTCAGCAAACACCAAAATAAAAGTCTTGAATCAAAGAACAGACTTGAACTTTATGGTCACAACTATAGGTGCATACTGCCTAGTAGAGAGAAAAGTTAAGCATGTCCTGTATGCATAGTCTAAAGCATTCTTAAATTTGCTCTCCACTACTAAAATGTGTCAAAACTGAAAGATCACCTTTGAGCTCTCAACACAAACAACCCATTTGATTTGATGTTTTGAGATTAGTGAAACACATAAAATGTTTGGATGATGATAGCCCCGCAATCTCTTGATTACTTGGTGGGTTAAAACTTCCACAGCCATCAAGCAATAAACAGAACATGTAATGTCTTTTAATGCAACGTTTAACTGCTTGAACCATTTTTAACTGGCTTACTATGATGTTAAAGCTCTTTTTTTAACTGGACCACTCATATTTTCTTCTCAAAATTCAGCAACTTCTGAATACAAACTGGAAACGGCTCCAATAGTGTTGAAAATGCTCCATTTACTTCAATAATAGTCAAACCAATGACATCAGGACTTTCATGATTGTCCTTTCAAACAGAGAAATGAACAAATGGGGAAGGAGCTACAGAGTTTAAGCTATCAAAATAAATTAAATGGTGAAGAAACAAAAGAGAACAAATGAAGAAAACAGAAAGGGAAAGATGGATCATAGATGAAAGATTGTTTATTTTACAGAAAGCAATATGGCTCAAAAATCTGTATAAGACATGGAACAAGGAGTGCTGGCAGTAAAAACCCGGTGTGCAGTCCTGGCAGGGCAATAAAGAAATAGACCTAAAAAAAAAAAAAAGAAAAAAAAAAAAAGAAAAAGATACAGAAAGTCGGGCTGAGCTGCACAGGAGTGAAATGTTGTTCGACAAGCTTCCACAGTGAAGAGTGAAAAGGTTTAGCTGTGAAAACACAAAAGAACAGATGTTGGAGGGGAAAAAGAAAATAAGCAACGCAAAAGAAACTTGGATGCAGGGAGGATTTGAAAGTTGGGAAATTAAATGCTGTTATGATGCAGGAGAAGGCAAGAAAGAAAAACTGGGGCTCGCCAAAAAACTATTTGCCTAATATAACCTGTGGTGTTAGTCAAAAGGTTAAATCTAGAGCTAAAACCAGTTCACTGCAGTCAACATGCCACAAGGGGGAGCTACTAAGATGACAGTTAGGCCTAGTGGGATCTAAAGCACAAATCAAAAATCAAACATGTTGTAAATTACATGGATGTCATGTCGTTGAGGGCGTGGTCCAGCTCCTCGCTGATGGCCTTGTACTTCAGTTTCTGGGCATACAGCTCATCTACCAAGTTGTAATTGTTATTAAGTAGCAGTGGATGGTGCAAAAACAAAGACAGAAAATATAAATGTCACAGCATAGAAGCAAAAATGAAAATAGAAATAGCTAAAAGAAAGGAAGGAGGTGCAGAAACAAGGAGGGGTGAAGGAACAACTGCTGATGGGTCAAATTCCTAAGGAGTCGGAAAACCTGCTTCACATGTTCCGTGACCCTGTGATGAATGCCTTGGACTGAACAGTGGCAAACCACATCGCAGTGAAATACTGCCAACAAAAATAATATCACGCTTATACTTTTTTTCTTATCAATAACTCACCATGCAGACAGGCATGGAACATTTTCTGATGCGTGGAAATGTGGAAAAACCCTTAAAATAAATGAACCTTTTCCTTATTTTAGGTATATTTAGACTATAGGAAAACAAATACCAAATAATTGCATAACTAAAGCCTTCATGACAATTGGCATGCCTTCCATAAATACCTTGTACTACACTTCTAATTTTTTTGTAAATGGGAGACATCAATTAGTCTTGTCGTAATATTTAAGAGTAAGAAAGATAGATTGTTACATTCCTATTTATAGAAACTCTACATTGTCCAGAGTTGTGCATTTTCTCTTCTTCAGATCAGCCCACAGGTTGTCCTGCAGGATTTAGGTCTGGGAACTGAGATCAGTCACCACAGGAAATGTTGACTGCATGTGATTTGTCCATACAACTTGGATTATGATACTCAATAACCTATTTCGAGTTTTCTGGTAGACGGCAATTGATTATTTTTATTAAAATCTACCTGGTACATAAAGGCCACATAAAATCATGTTTGTAACAAGATTCTCAAAGCTTCTGCAAGATCCAACAGGTCCACAGTGTCACACATGCGCTACATTAACGCATCTTTTAGAGGACCGAAATACATACGACCAGTGACTAGTTCCAAACATCTGTTGGTCCCCACACTTAAGATATGCACTTAAATTCAGCACTGAATTTAAGTGCAATACTTAAATTGCACTTAAATTCAGCACTGTAGAAGTACAATACTTCTACAGGACCGTTTTAATTTAACACCATCTTTACCAAGAGGTGCCAACAAATTAGTCTAGGTCTAAAGTTGTCTTGTGAACAATTCCGCATTCAGACTACATCAACAACCTTACAGCACCATCGTCAAGCATTGAAGTGCATTAGCATCTTTCAGAGACAAATATTCATTTTACTTTGATGTAAAGTCTCAGCAGTTACAGCTTATGCTGTTTACCTGACTACATGAATAAATAGAAATCCCTTTAAATTTTAATCAAGTACAAGCCATTTTAGGCAAATGAAGAGTGAAAGTGAAGTAATCATACCCTCCAGGTCGTCGATGGTTTTCTCGAGCTTGGCAACTGATCTCTCAGCGAACTCAGCACGAGTCTCAGCCTGAGCGGAGCAACACAGCAACATCAGCAAACCGCCAGAAAGAGGTTTACATTAACAACTGAAGCCTTAATGGGCTGAAATTAAAAGTGCTAAATAAGCAATTGTTAAAAAGCAGCCAGTAAGGCAGAGTTCTTCGCAAAATGCCAAATCGAAGACAACATAGAAAACAGAAATATTTTCTAAACCGTTACACATGCAAAGATGAATTCTGCACAACTGCAGCTCACTCACCTCCTTCAGCTTGTCTGTGAGAACCTTGATCTCCTCCTCGTACTTGTCCTCCTTCTGTGAGTACTGTGGTTACAAACAAAGACTGAAATCAGAAAATCTGCAGCACTCATCATCTCCCTTATGAGTTTACATTAAGATGTCAAATCTAATTAATCGGCCTACCTTCTCTGCCTGGGCCTCCAGAGACTTCAGGTTGTTCTGCACGGTCTTCAGCTCCTCCTCAAGCTCAGAGCATTTACTGTAGTGTTAGCAAAGGACAAAGTACATTGTAAATCCTATTTAAGGTTGTCACCAAAAACAAATGGAGGAAAGGGGATGCTACCTCTCGGACAGCTCAGCACGCTCCTCTGTGCGTTCCAGGTCGCTCTCAATGATCACCAGCTTACGGGCCACCTGCAATCACAGCACAACGTTCTTTCGCCAAACGGATCCAAAATGCCTTTATGCTTCTGTGAACATGAAGGCAGCGTGGAGGCTGCTAGATCTGATAAAAGAGGGCGGAAAACACTTAAGAAGTGCAGTAAGGAGCTGAGAAACTCACCTCCTCATATTTGCGGTCGGCCTCCTCAGCGATGTGTTTGGCCTCTTTCAGCTGGACCTCCTGCAGCTCCATCTTCTCCTCGTCCTTCATTGCTCGGTTCTCAATGACTTTCATGCCTCTGAATGGAGGAAAGAAAAACAAACCTTTTCTAACAGGTTTCAAATACTGGACATATTATTCTGAAAAGTAAAAGAAAGTGATCCAGAGAATCCAACAATAAGACAAGAAATTCACAAAACACAAGACCTTAAGAATGAGCATAGTCAAAAAAATATATATTTTTTAACATGAATATGCAGCGATTTATTTCTGAAGATGCACTGATAAAGATTTTTTCCTGACCCAGACATGTTTCCAGATGTCTGTGTTCTGATTTGATTCAATTTTTTTTATTTTAAAGCTTAAAACACAATATGTAGAAGTAATGGTTCTGGGTTCAACAAAAAGAAATCACAAAAATCACAATGCATCAAAGTTTGTTTCTAACGTTTATCCGTTCTTCTAATGAAACAAAAAAAAACCTGCATCATTGTACATTCTGCTGGCTGATCAAAAAATGGAAACTCCCTTATTGTGAATACTTGGTCAACCAAGCTGCCTTTTTTAGTTTTTGACTCGGATCATTTTTTTTTTTTTTTTATATAATGACCTTTGTATTTGAACAGGAAGGAGACGTTGACCACCCACCTCTCGCTCTCATCGGCAGCCTTCTCGGCCTCCTCCAGCTTGGTAAGAGCTGTGGCCAGACGCTCCTGAGCTCGGTCCAGCTCCTCTTCAACCAGCTGGATGCGTCTGTTCAGGGAAGCTACATCACCTTCAGCCTTGGAGAGAGCAACACAACCAAAAATCAGATCAAGTTTATTGGTCAAGCACTGATAAATCAGGTCTGTGTTGGAAAACAAGAGGGGCTTCTCTAGGAGCAAGTGGGGGAGGAATGTTAAGATGCATAATGCAGAGTCTGGTTAGGAAGTAAAACTGCAATCTCTCACTATAAATTGACGTTTTAGCAATGTGCATAAAGAAAATAATGTATAATTTCGTAAATTACACAATTCCTACTTTACCAATCAATAAAACCAGGCTTAGTTGAGGATAAAGGCACCTCCCCATACTTAAACTAGCTGGTGGCACCGTTAGTGAGGGTTTTATCTCCCTCAGAGGACCTGCTCTCAAGTCAGCCTTTTATTACCGGAGAGGCCGCCAGTTTATCCGGAGCGCTCAGGGTGGCGTCCCTTCCAGACACCACCCTGTCCTCACCTCCGACGCTGAGCCACTGAGCTCAGACTCATTGGCTTGATACCCACTCGGTTCGAACAGGAACCGCGGGGTGTTGGGCTTCGCGGCCACGCTTTTTGACCAGCTTTGCACCTAATGCCTCCCGCAGCCAAGAGCCCTAATTGCCTTAAATCATTAGCAGCTTACGGCTTCCCTCGCGCTCCTCTCCTGGTTCCGTTCCCGCTGCAACAACGATGCCCGCTCCTCCGCCGAATCGGCCTGCTCCTGCAGCGACTTGATTTTCTTCTTCACGGCTTCCAGGGAGCTTCCACCGGCCATTGTTTCGCTTTGTCGTTTAATTTTGCCTCAGCTAAGCTAGTTTTCTCCCGGCTGTGCGCTGGCTGCCTCGCCCGCTGCTGGGGATGCTTCGCGTTTGATCCCTGCCCCCACCGCCTTTAATCAACCACTGATGAGGATTGGGACGTGCCACCAGCCCCGGAAGTAACTCATTTTACCCGCAAACCATAAAATGCGTCCACCTAATAAAAGATAAATCTCATGGATTGTTCTCGTGTTGTCTTTAGTTGTGGTTTTGTATCGTTTGTTGTGGATTTGTGGAGATATATATACAAATAATTGTGTTGCGATTTGACTTGCATCCCTGACTCTTAAATTGAGCCAGTCCCATCAAGATCATAGCCCCAGACATCACTGTTTACGCCTGAACTGTTAATTGACTTAGTTTGACATCTAAATAAGGACAGCAATGTTTACAAAATCTTTCGGTGCATTTTTCCTTTGTGCATTTTTTTTCCTGTCAATTATGCCTAGGCATAGAAATTGTAATAATAAATAAACACTGACACATATATATTTTTTATTGTATTGTATTTGTTGTTGTGTTTACTGTCTTCCTTTTTGTATTGGCATACTGCAATTTCCTATAGTGATTACAAAAATTACCACAATTACCAGTCCAGACAAGAGCAGAAGAAAGGATCTAATTAGCTTTAAATTACAATTGTATTTAACATATATTTTAAGTCATGAAGCTATTTCCCCCATAGCTCTTAATGTGTAAGTTTGCAATGCATTTGTAAAATCTTCTGTGTAAATTTAATTTCTGGAATGCAGCTGAAACTAAGCAAAATAGACTTTTTGGGCTGGTTTTTACATTGAGTGAAAGATGGGTATATAATAAAAATATTTCTGTTAAACACATCTTTTAATGTGTTCTAATACTGTTGATGGTAATTCAGTAATAATCTTAATCTGAGTGAGCCTGGGCTCTCTGTATACTATGGTTCCATTTACCCATCATTGAGCACTTTGCTCTTGACTCTTCAAACCTTCCCTGTTGAACTCTGAATTTTAACAACAAAAATATTGTTCATAGCGCAACACAATAAGAAAATGAGAGTTATCCGTAAACTTGGAGATGACGGCTCTGTAATTTACATAACTGGACAAATATGCAAAAAGTGTTGATTTCTCTTGAAAACAATATGTTTCAGCCTAACAACATTTTTTTCCCCTGCAAATTGCTGCAGTACTTTCAAGAACAAAACAGAGCCAGTATTTATTAAAGTGTCATCTAACATATAACAACTGATACATAATGTCCACTGTAGTTGTACGAACTCTCATGAAATCAGTTCTTCAAAATTGTACAGTTACAGATGTCCTTAATTGTTGATATTGCATTTTATATCAATAATTAAATGCAATATCAACAAATTTGCATTTAATTGCAATTAAATGTAACATTTAATTGCAGTTTATATACATAAAGAGAGGGAGAGAGAGAGAGAGAGAGAGAGAGAGAGAGAGAGAGAGAGAAAGAGACCACCCTCCGCAGGGTGGTCTGGTACAACACAGTTTGTACTAGTTGTCCGTACTAGTGACCAATGTGCATAAAAGAGTAAATTATTTCAGAAGAAATAATGAACTCTGATTTAGATGTACATTTATACATCTGATTTCCCAAATGTACAAAAGAAAGTATTTTAGTGCTCTAAGACACCAGAAAACCAGACAAAATACTTTCTGTTCATTTTCTTATTAACTGGATTTTTTCTACAGTGACCAATGAACTGAGAGTAGACCTTATTTATTTATTTAGAAGAAAACAAAAATGTCATAGAACATCTGTTAAGTATTTCATTGTTATTGATCACCTAATTGGTCAGACTATACATTTTGAACTACCTATAAACCTAAGTTTATTCTAAGCTGATTAATAAGGTTTATCTTTGAGCAAAGTGTTGTTTTATGAGCTTTTTATCTCCAAATGGCATAGGTTAATTGACTAAACATTAAACCAAATCAACAATTTTGATCCAGCTGAGTAGGGCTGACCTTGGGTGTGCCAACTGATCCCAGAAAGACCACAAATATATCAAGGATTTTTTCAGTCCATGTGCCTGTAAAAGAGCATGACTGAAACTGGATACTGGCAATAACATTCATCCAAATGGCACAACAGTTAGCTTGTGAACTGTGACATTACCATAACCAGCACAAGGGCTAAATTTACTTGCACTCTTATATTCCTCATATGCAACCCATAGGTGCATTTTGTAACATAACACTCTGGTACTTCAGGATCAATCTGCATGGGGAGTTGCATTATTTTACTGAAAGTGTTTTTTCCCCTCAGCTCAAACTCACATCTGTGGCTTTCTTCTCAGCAAGCTCCAGTTTCTCCTGAGCATCCTTCAGGGCCTCAGAGTATTTGTCCAACTCATCCTCAGTGGCCTTCAGCTTCTTCTGCAGTGCTACAAGGTCATCCTCAAGCTGGTGGACAGAGAAACCAGAAACGTTTGCTTTAAGCAATCACAAAATTCAAAGAAATTGTTCTCGTTGTCCTCAAAAGACACTTTACCTTGTCATCTAATTGTATATAACAGCCTCAGTTCTTATAAAACATAGCTGTTCTCTACATATTCAATGCATAAAGTCATCATATAACATAGAAAATAATTACAACATGAAAGTTTCTTATGTCTTGATCCGATACACGAAGTTATGCAAGGCATCTTGTATGCAAAAACACAAGAACAGGTTTATAAAACCAGACACCTACTTGTTTGCTTCTGTCCTCAGATGCTTTCTTGTCTGACTCAGCCTGCTCAGCTCTGTCCAAGGCATTCTCCTTGTCAAGCTTGAGCATCTGCATCTTCTTCTTGATAGCATCCATGGCTGCTTAGTGTTTGCACTGGCTGCAAATTTGTGAACCTGAACAGAAAAGATGGGAGCGTCTGAACCACACCGAACACCTCGCTGGAGTGCGAAGTCACAGAGCCTGTTGAGAGTCAAATAAGTCAGATACTGGACACCCAATGCTTTTTTGGAAAGGGCTGCAGCTGTTAACCAACATGGGCCATTTGTTTTTACTCAAATCTCGGCACCGATTCGCTCTCCAGGACATTTGACCACTTGTATGACTATACATGGGGTGCAGACGTCAGAAAGGAACACTCCCACTCCCAGACCTCGCAGCAAGATGTCCTCTCCTATTTCTATCACCCTCCAAGAGGAAGAGGAGTGTCAAAAGGTAGTATTGGTCCAAGAGGGGCTTCTTGGGAGATAATCTTCACTCAGTTATCACTTAGAAAGATGAAGCAAAAACACTGAGATAAGAAAACAAAATGATCACAAACGTTTATTTAATTCTTTGCTATTTATTTGCTCCTATAAAACAAAAAAAATCAAACAGTGAAACTTGATTTCAAATTTGCTTTCTTGTTCATTCAGAGATCCGTTCCGATGAATTACATTAGCATTTCAAGCATGACAACTATTCACACACAACACACAGAGGTGATTGGATAAGCCCCTGTGAAATCCCCTCTCACTCTGAGGCGTGTCATGTTAGCTGGAGCGGCTTGCTCGTCCTCCACTGATCATTTCAGCAGCTCCCTTACAACATAGCTCAACACCGGGGCAGCAATCACAGAGGATCAACCAGACGACCAAACCGTCGAGCTTGTCCAGCTTCTGTGGTGGATTAAGGATTCCTCAAAGTTCTGTCACAAATGGGCTTGAGGGAACGCGTTGGTGTTTGTGGGGGACAATAGAGAAGCTTTGGCATTTAAACAACCCCCACTGTCACAGTTTTGTGCCACAGTCGCAGCTGTCACACACAGCCTGCTGTTAAGAAAAGTGGATGGTTGGCCATTGAAGAGTCACTGTCAGTTAGAGTAGCTCAACTTTTGCACATATTTACAGCAAAATAAGAGAAGAAGAAATACTTCTTTACTAAAAAGTATTATCTTCAGTTTTGCATACTTGGATAAAACGTAATTCTCAGGCTATCCAATGATGCTATTCTTCCATTGGCCTTTATGATCTGCATGTGTTTTGTTGAGAGCATATTTTAGTTCAACATTATATTTGATGAACTGTGTGCCACCTGTTGGACACCATCCAGGCCTCATAAAGTTCTGTAAAAAAAAGTATTTGTTCCATTAGAGATTTCTTCTATTTTTTCTTTCTTTCATCAGGCTTAAATATTTAAGACTATCAAATGAATATAACTGTAAAGAAAAAAGAAAGATTCAAAGAATGATTTCATTTATAAAGGGCAGAGAGTTGACCAGAACCAACCAGGCTCTATTTCAAAAAGTTATTGCCCTTGTAATAAATCAGAAATTAAATGTAATAAATTACATATTTTTTGGGTAGGTGGCTACAATTTCACCCCCACATCCAGGTAGGATTTCTGTCAGAACTGCAGAATCAATAAATCACGTCTGCTTGGCCTGTCTGAAACATGAAATAAAAACTTAGAGAGAGGATGAGAAACAGTAACTAACTTTATCAGTCTGCAAAGGGTCACAAAGCAAGTAAGTAAAACTTTAATGATGTAATACCTTTCAAGATATTGATCACAAAATGCAGTGAACAAAAAACTAAAAACATAACAATATAATCAATTAAAGTCAATTGTAAAAAGATGAGTTTTAATTGGAAGGGTGTCCGGGTACACTCACGGTTAAACTACCACAGCATTTCAGGAAAGCATATGACAGTCAAACATCGTAGTGGTAGTGTAATTGTTTGGGCTGTTGAGCTTCTTCAGGGCCTGAATGACTGGCCTTAATTGATGGAAAGATAAATAATATGTAACATAAGAAAATCCTGTGGGCATATTCCTGCTTGTCAGTTTGTGACCTTAAGTTCGACCATGAGGAACAGATGAAATAAAAGGCTCATGTTGCTGATCTTTTTAAGGTTACTTGTTCCCTACCCCACTATTTTATTTCTTGGTGGTCTGGCGTGTGCAACGTCTTTCCTGTGAAGCTTTTTTGAGCCAGTCAGCTGTCACCATGTTGTCATCCTGCCATGTGTTTTATGGAGCCCTTAGCAGCCAGTCACACATGCCAGTCATAGTCAGAGATCATAGAGCCCCAGCGCACAATCCGTGTCACCCGTAGACTCTGAATAAATGAAAAGACAAAGATCATCACGTTGTACCTGTCCAGCAAATGATAACTTTGTCTGATTAGATCAGGCGTTTGATTCACAACAAAACACTTACATTAATACTGAATTTAAAGATTAAGAGATAACACTAAGGAGCTATTGATTGTCATGGATCTAACAAACATTTAGAAGCTGGGCTTCTTCTATGAGTATTAAAGAGACAGCTTATTGAACAAAATGTGAAATGAAATGAATAAAACATGCATATAGGTAAAAACAAATATGAACGATAGATGGATTACCTGGAACTACCCTCAGGATTCTTTGAATTTCCAATTATAATAATATATTAATCCTTTGAGTCAGAAGTGAGATGTTGAAGCTTTTGAAATTTGACAAAACCAGTATTATGCATTAATTGTTAGAGATTATGCATTTCAAGATTGTTTTCTGTTTCTTTGATGGCGTTTATTTGTGGTGTTTCCAAACCTATTATTACATTCTTTAAGGTTCTTATTTTATTTTTTAGGTTGCCTATCGAACCATCCGAGCCAGTGCAGTAGTGCATTGCAAAAGTAAATTAAATTTAACTTTTCACAGTTCATCACATTAAAAACACAACTTTCAACGTATTTTGAGATTTTATGCAATAAGCCAACTTTTTTTTTTCTAATTTTGCATTTGAAATCTAAATAGTGTGATATACATTTGTATTCAAACACATTTATTCTGATATCCAGAAGTCACCTACATAGTACGTCTATATAAATCGACCTGTGTATAATTTAATCTGATATATGGACAGTATAATGTTGGAGGATATTTTCTTTTGAATTTTTAAGAAGTATTTAAAAGTTTATGGGGGATTAAAGTTGAGGTTCAGTCTTATTTTCCAAATTTCCACCTTAACACTTTTCTTTACAACACGTAGATGAGATCTCACTAAATTATCAACATGCACAAATTAAGTGCATAGTACTTTCTGTATGCCACAAGTCAGTAATTTTCCATCAGGTTAGTAGGTCAGACACCCTAAAAAATTTGAAATATTTCAGAACTGTAACGAAATGGAGAAAAAAATGCCTCCATGTTACAACAGGTGTTTTAATCACATGAAAGTACCAACATCACCATATAACCTGCTGTCACCATCAGTAACAGTATCGGTCTTCTGACTTTTATTAGAATTAGATTTAGAACAGGAAAATACTAGATGAGCTGCCAGTCAACATTAAATTCAATGCCATCGTTAATTTAGCCAACTTCTTCCTTCATCTCAGCCAAGTCAAATTCACAAGAAAACTGGACTTAAGTAATTTCAGCAAGCGTTTACAGAATTGCAACACAAAGCTGATTTGAGTAAATATCAGAGGATGGAAGGCAGATTTGAACTCTGTCCCAGGAGCAGCTGTGCCACTGAAATTGACGTCGCCTCCTTGGATTTTAGTGCCGGACAGATTTAGCACGAGTCTCAGTACATAGTCTGGTCTCAATATATCCTTTAGATTTGTGCTGACTCAGAAATGCTATCTTGTCTTGCGAATAAAAAGGGAACCTTGTTTTCCTGGCAGAACTGATCTCTCTTGCTTTTCCTCAGAAGACCTTGACTCGGCCTGAGTCAAGTCAGTGTGTTGCTGATGTAGAGAGAAAGTTATTCCAAATGTATCTGTAAAAACAAACTGTTCAAACTAGCAATACTAAAAGTATTTCACAAGCAAAAGTTACATAGAAGAACGACAATAGAAAATTCCAGCTGAGTCCTTTATGGTCCTCGAATCTCAACCATAAAAGCAGAGATCTGATTTTAATCAAAAAATCTATCTTTACTCTGATTGCAAATAAAATAAAGTGCCATCATTTGTACAAGACCCATTTTTAGTGATTGCGAGGAGACTTCAGAGATTCTGTAGGCTTGTTGCGTCATATCCTTTTCAGATGATTGAACAGCGCTCTTGCACATGTAGAAAATTTCCACAAACAGGCCAGTGACTCAAAAAATACACACAAAACATAATTTACATTGAAATGCTTTATTTTCAGTGAATACAAAAAATAAGTTTTATTGAGGCCAGATAAATATTCTCAGTATCCTAATTTATCATTCATCTTTAGTGTAGCAACCTTTTAATTCAATTACTTTTATAGTAGTGGGAACACTTTATTACTCCACACAGCAATAAAACAGTGACAGATATATTGAAATATTCCTATCACATTTATCTTTCGAAGTATCTTAAAAGCACAAGAAAAAAAAAACAAAAAAAAACTCATCCGTAAAATGTTGGGGACTTCATTACACACAAAGCAGTTGGGCTGAAACACTTCTGTCTCTGGTGGGTGTTTTTGTTCAGAAGCACTGTGGTTACATGCCCATAAAATTCAGTACAAAAATGTATTCATATGTAATATAATACATTTTAAACTTCAAACACATTTTATTTTCTGACTGGCAGGCAGTTCATTTGTCACCCCCCAGAAAAGGCTTAACATGTGGCAGAGAGGAGAGATAAAGGAGGCGCAGTTGTTTCAGCACTTAAAGGAACAGCATGTTAAAATACCACAGACAGGAACCGACGTTTCCGAGCAAAAACTTGTCTTCTACGTGAAGCTATCGCTGTAGCAGAGGACGCTGTATGAGTAAACGACTAAGGCACTAATAATAATAACACTACAGACTGTACTGATAAGCGGTGAATGCTCCCCATCTCTTTCAAAATGTCCACACACACGCGCACACAGGACATAATGCCAGAAATCAACTGAAACAAAAGTCAACTTAGAAAAACACACTGCTTACATGCTGCAGGATACAGTGTTGCTATGTGGAGGTGTGAATTACTCCTAAAGCATAAAGCCTTGCATCCTCACCTAGGACCTAAACTTACAGCGTAATGTAATATCTAACTGAATAATGGCCTCTGGAATAAGATGAGGGAAAGGTTTGATGGCATCACAATCAAACGCTGTAAACATAACTTGTTCTGCTTGTTGGTTAAAGTTGCGGCGTGGCAACAAAAATCAAGACAAAACTTTGTGATTATCTTTGCACTTGCTTCACTTTTACCTTCTCTCAGCAGTCAAATGTTTGAGAGAGTTAACTGATTGCAACAATTTTTGTTGCTGAATTTGACCAAAAGAAATACCAGGCAGTGAAGATATTGCTTTAGAAATTATCATTAAGTAACTCTAGAAGAGACAGCTACTGTGCTCTCCAAAATAAATCAACGCGTTAACAATATACCGTTTTCATAAATGTAGTCTCAGTTTTCTTTGTACAACTGCCAGGTTACAAAGATCCTTGAAATATTTATTTACTTAAAAACACATTTCACTTTCTGCACAGCATGAACGTAACCAATGCTGCCCCCTAAAGCACCTGTTATGTTATTGCATTGTTCAGAATTTCATCGCCCAGAAGGATGAGCAATTAAAAAAACATGTTTTATGGTTTGGGAAAATATCCGACACCCTGCTTGGAAGCCACACAACCCTCTGCTGTTGGTTGCTATAAACTCAGACCATATCTGACCCTGAAAATAGACTCCTCCCAGCTAAAATTACCCTACCGTAATAAATAATCTCTGTGGTAACATGTTTTCCTGTGTAAAAGAAAAAAAAAAAAAAAAAACATTCACAATGTAACACAGTGGTTGCACATAACGAAACATATTCATAGTGTCTTTGAGAAGTCAGTAAAATGTGTTGCATCTTCATGTGTTTTGCCTAAAGAGATGAGAAATATCAGGAAGAAGAATGGAGAAAAAATATTTATACGACTGGATTATCTTACTTCACATTATGGTTACTGACCACTGAATTAAAGCAGAGTGCTTCACATGATTCACACAGACATGAAGGTGCAACTGGAGCATAAAGGCCAACATTCACACAGTCAGAGTACCAAGCTGAAATGTTTTGGGGAGTTTTTGTTTTGGTTTTTTTGCTTTCAGATTCATGTGTTTATATGGCTAAGCGATACAAGCAGCAGTACAATCAGTTCTTCATTTGAAAGCTTGTGCAATGGAGCTGCAAATGGAAATGGAAAACAAAAGCTTATTGGGTGAAATGTGAGCTGTGCTGTTTGTCCGAGGGATGTCACATTCTGGGTTAAGTAGTTATTATAGACAATATAAGAGAGGACTAAGTTCTGTCAGGTCACCACAATCTTTATGTTGTTTGCAGGAAGTAGTTCACTCCACACAGTAGTACTTTAAACCCACTCGTAGCTATTTAAGATCTTTTCATGCGTTGAAGTACCGGTCTTTCAAGAACCGGTCACAGAAGTCACTGTGGGTGATACACTTGTCCAGGTTTGCCACAACAAACACAGATGTGCTCATCACACAGCAGGTATCAGTTGGCGTCTTCTCGTAGCTCGCTTGGCAGAAACTTGTACTGCTGCTGCCTGATCTGAGCCAGCTTCTTCCTGGCGTCCTCCAGTTCCCGCTCCTTCCGCAGCATCTCCTCCTGCGCTGCAATGATCTGAGCAGACGGTACAGAAATTGTTTTTTTTTTTTTAATATGCATGTTAGCAGAAACATTCAGTCCAAAAGGTTACACATGCTTAAATAAACTGGTTTTGCTACAAAGTTGAGGACATCAACTAAACAAATCCTTTAAGGTATTTTTCTCTTTACATCGTCACTTCTGAATGACAGTGAACAAAAATTCCCATAACTGTATAATTAAAATAACACATACTCCACTGAAATAGTGTAAAGAAATAAATTCATGTCAAGCTAAAATGTATTTAGCTCTGACCTTTTGGTCATTTTATGACCAAAAACTCTATTGCACTTGGTTGGATAGAACAGTTTGTCTCTTAACACCTCTTGAATAATATTTGTAGTATTAATACTATAAAAGAGCACAATAACAAATTATAATAATAATAAAACTTGATCATTAATTTTTTACAACAGATCAGCCTCTGATGCTTGGTTTGCAATAATATTAACGTTCTGTCAGAAAACATGTATGAACTAGAAAGACATGACATTTAAATCATTACCTGTGCTATTCCACCCACAAACTTTGTCTTGACAACCACATTGTCCTCATCCGCTTTGTCAAAAGCTGCTTTCTGAGCCGCCCGGACCAAATTGTCTGATGCCTTTTTAACTGCATTCCCAGCAATCTATGGAGCAGAAAGAGAAAAACAGAACAATGGCAAGAAGGTTAAATGGAAAATTGTTCATACAAACTGCTTTATGTTAATACATTAATGGCATTGCAAGTGAAAAAAGAGAGAAAATATCCCATTTGAGAAATGCACTTTGCAGCAGCAAGTGTGAGCTGCTGAAAATGGAAGCAGCTCACACTTACACACCAAATTCTTCCATTTAGTTCAAACATCTTTGAACTAAGGTGTTTTTCTGACAACCAGGAAACAAATTGAGTGTCTGGACATTACAAATCAAGCTTACCACATGCTCTCTATGAGCATATTAATTATTCAGCTTTTTCTTTCCTGCTATAGATGGATTAATCACACCAAAAAACAAAAAAGCGGTGTGGAATTGTAAGAAAAAAAGCTAGTGAGATCATCAAAACAGCTTTTTATCACCATGGTACTAATAAAAATAAAATTAGGTTTTGGTAAATAAGGTTCAGGATGCTAACTGCATACCTGCAGTCTTCTCATGGCCTCAGAGTCCTGGTCCGCCTTCACCTTGCAGGCCACCAGCAGCTGGGCGGTGGAGGCCGCCACCTGTTTGGCTGAAGAGATGAGCTTCTCCTCACTGGCGTGGCCTTGCACTGAGGCGTTGGCGGCTTCGCACAGGTTGCTTGTTGCTGCCGCTACCATACGTGCCTAAGATAATAAGTAAAGGAAACTTTACAAATGTTTGCTCCGATTGTTATCGAGGCTGCTATCAGCAGCAAGGACTTACAGCAGAGATGAGCCCCTGGGACCACTGGCCATCATCCACAGCATTGGCAGGGATGGAGCCCACTTTGCCCTGGGCCACCAGCTCCCTCTGAGCGGCCGAGGCAGATTTGACCAACGCGCTGGTGGCTGCGGCAATGGACTTGGCAGCCTCCAGGATCTGCTCCTCAAAGTTCAGTGTCTCGTCCGCTTGCTGAGGGTGGAAGGAGGGTCAGTCAGTAAAATACCAGAAACACTAGTTCATAACTCCTAAAAAAAACTAAACAAAATTAGTCTGGATCAACTGAAGAGGAACAAACATTCAGTATTTCAGACATTCTCACACACAGACACACATTCACACCACAAGTCTGTAGACAGAGCGGGACACTGTAGGAATATGTTTGATATATAGTTGGGACTGAATAACAACCTAATATATCAAACATATCAGACAGAGCCCTGCAGAGAAGGCCTCCGGTGGTGGGGGCGGGCAAGGGAAGAGAGGATGGGGGTTTAAATGGCAGCAGACTCAGACAGACTAAGCTAAAACCAGGACATATGAGTTGATGGGAAATGGATTAGGGAAAAGGAACAGGAGGAGGAGGGGGGGCTGTAAACTGTGTCGTTATGGGAGCGTGGGATGCAAACAGAGACGACACCTCAGAGGCTGGGTTTGTGCGTTTCACATAAAAATGAGAAAGACTGAAGATGAAGGTGGACAGAAATCTTCACAAAAGTGTTCTGTTTTAGAAAGACACCTAAATAACTAAAGAAAGTATCCTACTTTTTTATGCATTTGAAAACACTTAATGTGCAATAATGTTAGTCAATTTTGGAATGCCAACATGACGATATATTGCCATTAAAATATAACAGTACTAATGTCTTTCTGATTAGGCTTCATTGCTAAAACAAACACCATATAAAGAACTCATGTCAAATCGAATACATTTACATCTCAATAACAGTTTTATTTTAAAAAGTTGCTTCTGGCTTAGAAGCAACTTCTAAGCCAGCCACTCTGTTTATAGAACCTAAATGCTTTTACCAAAGCATATTCTAACCTTTATACATTTCTTTACTGCATTAAACAAGAGACATCATAAAATCCTTTGAAGCATTTAAAGCAGCTGCGCATTTACAGTGGGTTTTTATAAAATTATTTACTTTCATTGACAAATAAATACTAAAAAAGTAGTTTGACTAATATTTAGAATCACCATTGAATTATTATTTTCATCGTAGTGACACCTTACCATTTGTAACAAATGTAAACAACAGATTAAGGAAATTGTATCCATTGACATCAAGTCAAAAAATGTAAATTAGATCTATCTTGCGGAGAAAAAATGTTGAATTACATACTTTCATATCCATATCTCGTTCAGCTGTACTGATACAGGCCCGAAAATCTTTGTTTTTTTGTTGTTTTTTTTAAACTTTTTACAGCAGCCGACAAAGTTAATGTCTACATTTTTGTGCAATTTAAGAAATGTTAAAACTATTTCCCCCTTTTTATCTCTCAGTTATCCATCACTAAGTCCCCCACCTTTGGCTTCGCTCTGGGTTTCAGCTGCTCCAGCTTCTTCGCTGCTGCCTCGATGGACGCCGCGGCCCCAAGCAACTCAGTCTCTGCGATCACTGTAGGATCCTCAGGGTCCACCCACTCCGAACCTGAAGCGCAGAATACACACACACACCATTAGGTTTTAAACTCGAAGGCAGAAATCAAACACTGCCTTAGAAACTTGTGTTGCATCAGAGCATGCCTCAACACGCGATCACAACAGAAAACAGAACCGTGAGCACAGAAAAAAGCAAATCTCCACACATCTCCATGCACAGCTGATGGAGCAAACAAACAGGCTGAAAATGAAGTAATGTAGATTAAATGGAAATAAGGTGCGATAAATAAAGACAAAGATGCTTGAGAAGCCTGATGGTGGCTGATTAAAGAAACCCTTGGTAGTGCTCAAGAAGTCACAGTACACAAATCAATGCTAACTTACCTCCGTCTGTGGCAAAATAAGAGGGGACAGGAATGTTATTAAAATGTTTAAAAATGTCTGCTTTTTACAGGGCCATGCAAAATTATGCAAATCCCTGGAGCTCTTTCACATTTTGTAACCAAAAACTTCCAAGTGATATTTAATTTTAGGTGATGCACCAACACAATGTAGGGCATTCTGGTAGAATGAAACAAAATTGAAAAATCTTCTGTAATATGTGGTGAAAATTTTATTTAAGCCCCTTTAATCTGATACTCCTAAATAAAATCCAGTGCAAGCCTTTATCAAAAGTTACCTAATGGGTAAAAAGAGTGAAAATAAAAATACACAGTGTGACAGAAATCTAACACTGCACATGATCCTGCGTTAATGGAATGAAGTATGGAGCTAAATACATAATGTCTTGAGGAAGACATGTTAGAGGCTGCAACAGACTGACTACAACCTTAAACAAAATCTAAATACCACCAGAACTGCAACACAAGTACTTATATCAAAGCCTATTCATGTGTGAATGACAAAAATAAAAAGTCTAGACCAAAGTCCATTTGGAGATTTGAGACCAGAATTCAGAAACTTTCCATCTCTGACTAAGGTTGAGGCATTTTCTAAAGTAAAATGTTTCGATACAGTATTCACATTGGTTGGCTGAATACAAATGCAAACAACATTTGAGACTCGCATATATGATCTACTTTGTGTTGGAATATCACATAAAACCCCAATAACACACATTAAAATCTGTGTTACAAAATGCGGAAAGCTACAAGAGGCTAGAATACTTTTGCACGGCTCTGTCTTTAGGTGCCGGTCTGGGTGGCGGCTGTTACCTTTCATGGCCTCGGCAGTCTGGATGAGCTCTGTGACGGCGCCTGCCACTCGTTTGGAGCAAGCTGCCAGGTGCTGCTTCTGCTCTGCCGAGGGCTTCTGCATCACCTGAGCGCACACATGCTGATCACTTAAACACACTTGTACAGGCAAGAGTGGGAGCTAGCTAACAAAAAGGGGAAAGTTATTTCCATGCAAACCCTTCCTGATGTGGTTTTCCACCCACCAGCAGTACTTGTTCCAGCAGATCAATGTATCCAGTTGTGCATTCTGTTCCAAACATCAGGGCTCTGTTCTTGACCTCTTTGTTGACCTCTGGATGGTAAGCCGCTTGCTGGGAAGGAAAAATCAATAAACATTTTAACTTTTACAATTTAATCTCTGTAGCACATGGCAGCCAGCATATATTGAAGTGGCTCGGCACCTTGCAGGTCGTTAGCATGTCGGAGATAGCTTTGCGGCTCAGGTTGGCTGTATGGATGATGTCCTCTTGGCGTGCAGAGTTTCCTGCAGCCACAGCTTTAGCGGTAGCTATGGTGATGCCCTTAGTCATGCGTATGAACTCCTCTGGTGTGGTGGTCTTATTGGGAGAGTCCCTAGACTGAAACAGCTGACAGGATGGAGAAAACCAGTAATGCTGTAAAGTTACGTAAAGTTTACAGCATTAAAGTTACGCAACTAAAAGACTAAAACACTGAGTCTTGGTGAAAAACACTGAGTCTTGGTGAAAAAAAGAAACTGATGAGTTTTTCCAGCTAATGAATTTTTTTCCCTGGCCTTTCTTACCGCCATTTCCTGTTTGATAGACTCGATCGTAGCCTCAAGTGCCCTGGTGCCCCGAGTCGCCTCGTCCTCCACAGCCTTGACAGTCTTCAGCAGGGACGTCACATTGGTCACCATCACCTGGAACACAGCATTACTGGTTTTACACCCAGTTAAGATGCTTTACCCCCAGGACAAATCATTCTTAAATCAGTAAATAATTATATTATATTATATTATATTACATTATATTATATTCTCAGTTTGGTTATAACGGTGAGTACAAAAAAGGGAAGCGTAAAATGGAAAGTTATAATCATAAGTTAATGTATCCTCTGTATTGTGTATTCTGAATAATGATTAAAAGCCACCAAATTCAGTAACAATCACACATTGTGGCTCCAGGGGGCGCTGTAATCTGCAGGACTGTAATACAGATGGTCAAACGGTTACTTTTGTTACTCTTGTCATAAAATGAACCCATACTGTAACTCAATTGTTAACCTTATGTCAATATATGTTCAAGCTTTTTGTCATATCAGTAAAAAATGTTTTGTACGCAGTATAAAGACACGAAAGTCACATGCAAGTAATGTTTTGGTTGGGAATGAAAACATTTCCTTTAAATTCCAGAAAAGTCCTAACAGCACCTCTAAAACTCCACGATGAAATTAAACTTTTGCACCAAATAGCGTTGTTTCTTCAGTTCAGTTGTAAACAAATCTTTAACAGTCTTGCATGAATGACTCTCCTGCTCATGATGTAAACTAATTTAAATTCTAAAACTTCTACACACAAATTATGGAAAATGTTGTTCCGTTTGTAGTTTTCAATATCCAAATAAAGATGCTTTTGACCTTAATGAACGACAGAAAGAAAATAAACTAAAAATCTTTAAAACTGTTACCGTTTTCCAACCTTCAGCCTAAATCTGGATGTTTTTTCACCATCTGTAAGACTTTTGACACCCTGAGCTGTTGCTGACTGAACTGACATCTTCACAGCTCAGAGTGATAATGAGGAGTCAAACAGTGTAATCAGTGAATTATAAGCTGCAGTTTTTACACTGCATGTGTGTCAGGAAAGACAATTCAACTGTTGAACATTTCTGTTGAACAAGGTTTCATATGCATTTCAGATTTCATCTTTCCTTAGGCTTCCCATGATAAGATATAGATAACAAAAGAAAGTATTTTGGAAGGGTTTATTTTTTGTTGTTCATATGGTTCACAGTTCATATCATATTACACCAATGCATGGAGAAATTGATCCGTCAAACAGTTTTTTCCAGAATGATCCCCCCACCTTAGCAGCACTCTTCAGCTGGTACATAGATGGATCATCTGCTGCCTTCCCAGCCGCACACTTGGTGGCACTAATGAGCTCAGCTAGCGCCTTGGCCACATCTTTGACTGCATTAATCAGAACCACCTGGTGAAAAAGTCAGACAGGGACACTGACTTGTTACCGTGACGTCTGGGAAGCACAAAGAAGTGACATGACATCGTTTCACAACTCGTGGTCACCTGTGTCTCAGGGTCATCAGAGCCGATGCTGGCTGCTCCCAGTTTGACAACATCGGTGAGCTGGGTGATGGTTTTGGCAGAAGACTGGGCGGCCTGGGCCAACTTGTCCTGACCAGAAGCGGCTCCGGACACAAGCATCTTGGTGTCCTCAACCAGAGCTTTGGCAGTCTTCAGAATGTTTTCCCTGATTCCAGAAAAGAGAGTGAAAGTTAATAAAACAAACAAACTACCTGTCCCACAAAATATGACAAGTAGTCATTCAGTCAAGCTTTGAAGACATCTGAGCTTTGGCAGAAAAATTTCAAATATTATTTTGAGTAAATAAAAGCTTGAACTCAAAGCCTAACACTTGCAGAAACAATCATTGGAATGATTTGATTTCCAAGAAGAACTTTTCCCAAAACTGTTTGGGTGGACATTCACAAATTTGCAGGAAATTCTCAAGGTTTTAAGACTTCTGTACACCCTGAAACCTACCACTTATGCTTTTCTATTCTAGCATGAGGCAAAAACTGCCTGACCACTGCCTGAAAGGATTTATGTCACTGTGTCATGTAATGTCACAGGTCTCAGCTTGAATCAGCAGATATGTCCATCTATCCCTGTGCTGCATTCAGAACTCCCTTGACAGGAGACGATGTGCCTTTCAAACATGAAGAGGAGCCCAGTAATACACAAATAAATCAACCAATTCATCCTAAAAACAGTAAAACTGTGCATTCAGAGTACAGACCAGTCCAAAATAGGAATTTAATGCAGTGACACCTCTGCCATCTTTAGTATCTCTGGGTAATCTGTATCTTTAAACACCAAAGTCTTCCTTTGCAATTAGCAGATTACACTTCATTCTGTCAGTCTGGGATGAAAACTCGCCTGAACCAAGAAGCTGTAATTATGTTTACATCCAAGTATTTCATGCTCCAACCTGTGGTCTGCGAAGGACTCGTCATTCTCTGCATTGAGCGTGCCTGCAGATGCAAACATGATGGTGGTGTCCAGATCTGCGATGATGCCCGACACAGCGCTGGCAGCAGTGATGCAGGCTTGGGTGCCCTTATTACCAGCCTGGAGGGCTGACAGCACCAAGGACACCTGGGGACATAGAGAGATTAAAATCCATAAATATTCAGGTGAGGATGGACAATTACCTGTAGGTACAACTTTGATTTTATTTTATTTTTTAAAGAGCAAATAGTTGAGTGAGTTTTGTTTGCTCATTCTTTATTAAGGGAAACTAATTGCTTTCAATGACATTTTTTTGATGACATTTTTTAATGAACTTGCAGAAAATGTATTTATTTTTTTCTTTTTATAGAAATGCCATTTTATAAATCTGAAACCTTCTCTGTGACAGCACGGGCGCAGTCGATGAGCTCCCGCTTAGTGAAGCTGTCAGACGGGCTGATCTGCAAAGCTCCGGCCTTCTGGACCAGGAAGATGCAGCCATGACCGAGCTCCTGCACTCGGTTCTTGATCTGGAAGCCGATCTGCAACAACAGAGAAGCCGACCAGAAAACTTTAGCACTGATTTACAAAGATGAGATTTTAATTGCACAGAAAGATCCACATTAATTAACTGGCTTCTTTGTTCCTAATGACTAAACTCCATCTCTATGGCTTGTGAAAGTGGAGCTGCTTTATGAGTGTCTTAGTTTCCTCCTCACCTCTTCTGGCTCAGCAGTGTGAGCAGCCAGCCGCCCCTGAACGGCCAACTGGCTGTAGTCCACGGTCACTTGAGAGGCCAGAGCCCCCAGCTCATCCGGACTGGTCACTGATTTGGTCATCTAATGGATAAACACACACAATGAACTTCAGAGTAGAGATAAAACACACGGGCTCATTTCAGCCAAGTGATCAGCGTTTTAAACCTGGTGGCCTTTCATAAAGCATCGGCCAAATTACTACATGTCACAATTGCTTACAGGACATATGATAATAAGTTTCTTTATATTCTCAACTTTGTCAAGTTGGAGTTGTACTTGTCGTGAAGGCTTACCATCTCCTGGGCAGTAACTGCAATAGCCTTTGAATGTTTCACCATGTTAGTTTGGTAATCCACAAAGGAGCCTTCAGGTTCAGCAGGCGTTCCTTCATCAAGCTAAATTTGGACACAAACTAGTTAGAAATGGCACTGCAGCTCACTTTTATTTGTTCACTATGCACACATCAGAAAAAGAAAATCATTTAGGTCTTTAGCTTCAGGCGTAGTTTCACCTACAAATCATCTTTAAAAGCAAACAAATGAATTCTTTACACTCATTATAAATTATCCAGCCAAGTTTGTAATTACAGCTTTGAAAAAAGCAATGCAGGCATGTTGTTTCCAGTACTTTTACTAAATTAGACAGTGTTCAACACAAGTGCCTGTCACAGGAAAGGAAGAGACGAAAAAAGATAACATGTGGGAAAAACATGCCCGGATCGATGGGAATTCATAATATTATAAGTGTGTGATCTTCACCACTCCTGCTGAGAGAAGTCGCAGCTTGGAATCTGCAGCCTTGAATAAGTGACAGAGTTCATGAGAAAAAGCCTCAAATGAGCTCTGCTTGAATCACAGAGGACAATAAGCCATTATGCAGATTGATTATCTCCATTTAATCAACTGCGCTGAAGGTCATGCAGGCAAATAGACTCCTGAATGCTTAAAATGCAGAGCTACAACTAATCATTTTATAAACAATCCATAATGTTAAATGCAAACACGTCATTCTCTATGGTGAGGTCACACATCTGAGGCATTGGTGCCTTAGTGATAATTGTAGTTTTGGAGTGTAAGGAAACATGTAATGAGCTAGTGTTATTCCTCACCAATTATGAGGGTAAAAAAGTTCCTGACTTTCTTTGCACTTTATATTTTTGCCAACAGTTTGGCTGTTGGAAAAAAGCCTGGCTTTGTTGAAGGATGGATACAGCAACAGTTAATTTTACCCTACTGAATTATTTAAGTGCACTTAAACAAAACAAAGGTTGCAGTCATTATGCTGCGAACATGAGGTGACAAGCTAAGAAAACCAACAAGCTTTTTAACAGAATAACTTCTGAAACTTGTATTACTATACAATAATTAATTCTAGATTACTGCAAAATCATCAATGCACCTTGAGCCTTCAGACATTTTGACAACCACAGGTGTAGATGTCTTTTTAGGGGATCTTATGTGATAGAAGAAGTCAACCTATGACAAATCTAATCTTAATCTCAAATGTTCTGTAAAGGCCTCAGTGGGTTGTTACAGAACCAGAATCACAAAGACCTGCAAATCACATCAGAGAAAAAAAACAACTTTTAAATCAGGTCATCTCACGGAGAACTGTTCAGTCAGTTCAGAAAGAGATGTTTATGTGAAGAAAAGTAAAACATTGCGCCTAATTTTCCTTTCATTTTGATTATGTGCTCACATAAAATCCCCTATTGTTTTGGGGACCTGACTTACTATACATAAGTTCAAAGGGTAGTAATACTTTCCAAGGCACTGTACAGTTAGGAAGCAATAGCAGCAAACATTTCTTGTAAAAAAAACAAAAAAACTACTTGGGTTAATTTGGGTTTAAATACAAGAGTGAGAGGGTTTTCATTCATTCACTGTGGAGTTAAAATTTCCCTTCCCTGATGAACTTACCTTGGCCATGGCCTCAGCGATGGACTCCACCATTCCTCCCACCATGCCCACTTCACTGGCCGCCTCGTTCAGCGTCACCATCATGTCATCCACTGCCTCCTTCATGAGCTGAGCTGCCTCTGCAATGGCATCATGGGTGTGGGCCGCCTACAAAGTTATCACACAAATACCAGCGGAGCCGGTTAAATATCCTTCTTGAGACTTCTTAGATCATTTCAGCTGCTGGGCAGAATTAGTTTAAACTTAGAGGATTAAAAAAATATTCTTGCCTTTGGATTTCCTCCACCCTCCTTTGCACCATAGAGCATCTGCAAGGCAGACTCAGCCAGTGTCTTTGTTTGGTCCAGGAAAGTCATCTGCTGCTGGTGGTCACTGAGCTTGGAGGTGACACCCACAGAAGCCTTGATGAGAGGTTCAAAGTAACCTGCCAGCTGGGTAACCTGATGGGCAAAAATACACAACAATATACAAGTTCTGGGAGCAGAAGACTCAATTATACTTGAAGCTAAACATGACTTTCTAACTTTCTTTTCCTCGAGCGTGCAACAAACCTTTTACAGAGCTCATACACATTTTCCATTTAAATTGTGTATGTGTACTAAGTTTTCAGTTTCAGAACTAAAACTGAAGACTCTGTTTTAGTTCAGAAGACTGCTGTGTAGGTTTTACAAATCACAAAATAACACATCGAATGAAACTGGCTTCAGTTTTCAGAGTGTGGTGCAGGACCTTTCACAGCAGCTTAGACCAGCTCTACTCCAAAATCTGTAACTATTCAATTTGCACAAAAAGGACTGGGCATCCTAAAATCAATGCTGAATCCTTCAAGTACTATTTGGTATCTTTGGTAATCTATTTGTAAAAAAACAAAAAAAGATTTAGCTCTTTTTTAACCACACCAAGTTTAAAGGATCACAGATCCAGTTTAACCTGAATATGAAATTTAAGTCAAAAACTTAAACTTTTAAAACAGCTCCTTTTTAGTTCTAGATGCATCCATTCAATCAGTAAGTCAAAACTAAAAACGCTGTCAGTAAAATGTTAAAATCAAGTTGACATGTTCCAAACTGATAATAAAGAATGTAAATAAATAAATATAACTTTAAAATAAAAAGAAATTATTTTAAAAATTCCTTTTTATGGCCTTGCTGCACCCTACCTGTCTAAGATACCTTGGACAGATCAGATATATCTGATCTGTCCAACTCTTTTTAAAAGGCATCTGAAGTTTTGGTCATTTCCATAATTTTGTCACATTTCTCATTGCTTTAAGACGGGGTACCCAAAGTCGGTCCTTTAGGACTGGATGCAGGACTAAAACATGCAGAACTAAAACATGCAGGACGACGGCCCTCGAGGACCGACTTTGGGCACCACTGCTTTAAGAGAACATATCAAAAATCACACCACTCTGTTGCTCCACCATTCCAGTGCACTTGTGATTACCGTCCCTGCCCCACATACCTTGTGTCCTAGTTGAGAAGCTTCGCCTCTGGCAGCTGTTGAAACGGGGTCAATTAAGTAACCAATTTCCTGCACAGCAGAGGTCAGCTGCTCCTGTAGCGCCTGAACGCGGAATTAAAAGAAGTTAAGTGGCTTCATTTGATTTGATTTAATTAAAATGTATTGGTTTGTGCAAACAAGCCATCAGGAAGCAACGTAAACCAAAGATGCACGGGGGAAACGTGAAGATTTTTGGATTCTCTTGGTTCACACATTCAGCAGAAGGATCTAGTGGGATCAGAACATTGTGATAAGATTGTATTGTCTCAGCTGCTCACCTCTAGTGAGATGTCGTCCCTGCTGGGGAGGTTCTGGCTGACGGCAGCAAGAGAGGCCTGCTCAATGTCTCGGATACATTTGTTAATGTTATCAATTGACGAGTCGCACTCCCGCTGGCCAGGAGCCTTGTCTCTGAAAACCAGACGAAAAAAACCAAAAAGGGTTAAGAACTGAAAGCAATGAAATACTCTGATATTAATAAAAATAAATAGATGAAGAAGACAGGATAACAGAAGAGAAAAGCAGATGTATTTTTAAAACATTTTCTTGGGATTTTCTATGCAAGAAAATCAAGCTGGGAAGGTAATTTAGCTGCCTGTGGCTCTGGCCTCATTGGCAGATTAAGTCTGTTAAGCATCACTTTGGCCCTGTGGTGGGACAGTGAGGAAATCTACCAGAAAACCTCATCTTTGTGTTTAATGAGACGAACAAAGTTATGAGATCGACCTCTACAGGACAGAGAGGTCCTTTTCCATTTGTATTCGCCTGCACCGCAGCAGATCATAGAATCCCATTAAAGGCATGGGCCGAAGTCCCAGTTGTGAATTTGCAGTCCATAAGGAAGCCTGCGATAAGAGCAGCAGAACTGAAAGAGATGCTAAGCTGGCTGGCTGTGTGTGAATGCTAATTTACAGATGTTCTGGGAAGAGAAGAAAGCCTCAACATTCAGAGCGTCTGTTGTTGGGGGTCGAGTCCCTCTGGGGAATCAGTGTTGTTCTGAACAAGGTCAGGAGCGAAAAGGTGTGAAAGATAAAATTAAACATGCAAAAATGTCATCATGCATGACTGTGTAAAGACAATTTTAATCCATAATCTTGGCTGAGCAAGTTCAACATCTTTAGAGGTGAATTTTAATAAATAGGGATATAATCAAAAGATGTTTTAATTCATTCAGTTCAACCTGAAGTTTATAAGGATTTATTAAACACACAATTTTTGGAATATATCAACATTCAAAACTTTTAATGACTAAAGGTAAAGGAACCCTATAATTCGACATCAATATGAAGGTATTTACAGGCAGTTTTGAAGTGTGATCAGACACCAGGAAAAATTTTAATCAGCATCTCTAAAATGGTCATCAGCAGATTGAAGCATGAATTGCATTAAAACTTCCTGATAGACAACTGCAAAGATTTAGACTTAATGAAACATGGATGACTGCATTTCATTACCAGCAGATGACACAGATCATTACTGACTCTGGAAGCTCCATAATGGACAGTGAGCAGTATGGATCCCATGCCTCTGCCACACTTTTGCCTAACACTTAACTTTCCATTCATATGTTCTACTGTAACCCATGCTGATCAAAATGAAAAGAAATAAACATGTCACCTTGTGTGTATTAGAGCTAGTTGAAGAGATTCTCATTTTGCAATTTTAACATCTACATCTCTTCATAGAAGTCAACGTAAACATGATACATAAGATCTGAACAATCCCTTCCTCACTAACCGGATGGCTGTGATGAGACCCTTGATGGAGTCGGAGACGGTGCGAGAGTGACCAGCCAGAACAGACCAAGTGGGCGGGTCCTTGGGGTTGATAACCAATGAACGTGCTGTTTTGAGCAAGTGGGTGGAGCTGTCGAGCATGGAGCGCGCTGAGTGGAGGATGGGTTCCTGAGCTGCTGAGCCCTGTAAGGGGAAAAATGCTTCGTAAGTAAATTAGAAATGCCTGAATCTGTTCCACACTCCTCTGTTTCACTACAAAGGTGTAAACAGTGGTTTCAGATGTTCTCGTGGACACACCTCATTGCTGATTTTAGCCGGGACGCTGGCAAACTCGGGGTTGGAGGCGAACGTCGTCAGGTTCTCCACGGCTTCGATGAGTGGAGCGGTGGCGACCCGACACCTGTTCCTGTTCTCCTCTGAGAAATCACCATCTAGAGCCTTTGAAAAGGAAACAGAACCAGTCAAAATTTTAATCAGTGGGTCAGATCTAAAAAACTGAGAGGACATTAAGACCAGACACAAAATTATTGAGCAGAAATATCTTATTTTAGAAAATAAATCAAAGTCAAAAAATGAAGAAAAAAATTCTACCAAATTATTATTATTATTATTATTATTATGCACTGCGGAATGCCGGTTCTGGCCTACCTTGATGGTTTTGACCAGGTTGGCAGTGGTATTAGCCACCTCCTTGGCAGATTGTACAAAGTGTCTTTTAGCAACTGGGTTGGAGGTCTTGGATGATGCCAGACGGCAGGCGTTGCACAATGCAGAGGTGTGCTTTGCAACGATTGTGGCTGCAGACAGCACCTATTGTATGATAAACAATGAAAAACCCACCGAGTGAGGGAGATTTGACTTCAAAACAGTTATTCATTTAAAACAAAGCAGCTACAAAAACATCCTGCCTTTTACAAAAAAAAACCCTATAAATGTTTAAGTGAATCATTGAAACTCCACTAAGCAATAAATAGGCAAATAGAGTCTTGTATGAAAGTGTGAGGAAAAGAGAAGGGATTTTATATTAATAAACATCTCTTGAGCATTAGGCTAGCTGTACTCAAGGAGATCATAATAGAAAAATCCAGCTGATTTTTCTATTATCAGCTGAAATGATAATAGATAATAATAAGTCCTCGTTATATGGCTGTTATACAAGGAGGACGGCCATTTGAATACAAATCAGTAAAAGGTTTGCCACTAAAAACACATGTTGGGTCACTTTTCTTATCATTTTCACAAACACAGTATAAGTATAATCACCAAAGTTAAAAATAATAATAATAAAATTTTATAAAACCAGCATGTTTCAGGTCAAGATGGATGAAAAATGTAGAAATAAACAGTTTTGTAACAAAACTTTAAAAAAAAACAAAAACAACTGAAGCAGTTGTTATAAAATCACTGATTATGTCAGTTCAAAGATTTTCATGTATATTTGTGCACCTGGGAGGGGCTGCTCTGTGGGTCCACTAGGTTCTGACAGGCCATTTGGATAGCCTGGTTGGCCCTGGCAAACTGGATGGGATCCACCAACCCCTGGTGTCCGGCCTGACTGTTGGGGTCCGATACACCCACCAGGTAGGAGGCCTGAGAAAAACACACATAACCATTAGTTACAATTACCCGCATACACACAGCAGCTTCTCCACCCTGTACCTGTGCCGCAGCTTCAGTGAGACCACAGAGGGCTTTGGAGGCGGAGCCAACACAGTCTCCAAATGCAGGCACATCCCCAGTCTTACAGTTCTGAGAAATGCCAGCCATGGACTCTCCCAGAACCTGAACAAAGCACCAGCAGGAGGGGGACCAATGATTAGGCCGAGGTATGGCAGAGGGTGCTTTGATCTTCAGGCTGCTGGACATAAAGGCCTACCTTGGAGTTCTCCATCACACTCTCAATGCAGTCAAAGTACGAGAGGTCGTTGACGGGTTCGCTGGGGTTGTCCAGCATTCCTCTGACAGCCTGGTGAACAAATTGGCAAGACAGAATGAGTGACTCCTATTCCTACATGAAAGAGAAAGACAAGCAAATAATCAGAAACTAATAGATTTACCTCCAACTCTCTAAGGGCGTTGTCACACTCCTTCTGGCCGGGCGCCTGCTGAGTACACAGCGTGATCAGCTGGTTAATGCTGTCAGTCACAGCTCTGAAAAACAAAATGAACACAAAAACATTCATCAAAGCAGTACAATTATCAGTGTTGCATGTTTCATGAGCACATAAGGGAAGTGTAAATTTCATTTCATGGAACTGTACAGTGTAAATATTGCTTTCAAAGTCTTCTTTTTTGGGGGGGCAGGGGGAACAAGGATAATATACTATGCCTATTTAGTTTCTCCAGCTTCTCACTTACTTCCAGTGCAGAGGCACTGAGGGCCTTGGATCAAGTTTGAGTGTCTCCATGAGTCTGCTTCATCTTTTAGTTTTGAATATACTGGAACTTAAAAAAAGTATTCACTCCCCACAAACATAACCTTTACAACTTTAGTTCTAACCACAAACTTTAATATTCTGTGGAGAATTTTAGGTCTTTGATCATTTCAAAAATTCTGTTAAGCCTGGTATGTATTAGTAATCTGACACCCCTAAATAATAATCAGTGTATTCAATTACATTCACAAGTAACCTAGATAGTGAATGTACCTCCTCTATGTGACAGAGTCTGGATGACCTGCAGATATAAAAAATTCAGATGGGAGATTCTGTTACTAGGTTTTTAGTGGTACACTCTATATATCTGGCCATCTTAAAAAAAAGGAGCAAAATTATTTAATTTTTAAAAAGCAAGCTGATAAGTTCGGTAGTTTGTAAAAGCTACATAGGGGACACAAATATGTGGAAGAATGCACTTTGTTGATCCCCAAAAAGGGGTTCAACAAAGTAAATTATTGTAAAAAGGTGTTGGAAAACGGGCTTCATTTTTCCTGGAGTAGTAAATTTATAGAATGCAAAAAAGTTAGTTTTTGCAAAGCACTCTTGTAGTTGTCCTACCTTGCTGCAGCAGCGAGCAGGTTTTTGGCGTTTGCAGCTGCAGGGTCCACAGACAGACTTTTCGCAGCCAGCAACAATTTACTGGAAGCCATGGAGATGTTTTTCAGGTTGCCAATCACTTGCACCTGGTCATCCTTTTTCTGAAACGGCACCATCATGTCGGCAATAATCAGACAGAGAAAATACATTTCCAAGCTTCCGCTTTGACATAATTGGAGAGCTAATTTTCAGTAAATCCAACCTGTGTGTGCCCCGCCATTTCTATGCCAGCATCCAGAAACTCATCAAAGTCCTGGCTGAACTTTCCAGAGGCTGAAGCCAGCTGGTTGCTGGAACTTCTGGAGGCATGTACCACCTCGCCTGCCGACTGGTTCAGGTCTGCTGCCGTCTGAGTCAGATCATTCTGGGCTTCCTGAAATGACTTGGAGGCCGGCGGGATCTGAGCGGGGCACGCAGGGGAGAGACGTATTGCAGTTTTTTTAGATCAAACACCAAAAAGAGAGTGAAATTTTAGCAGGATGGAAGCTGTTCCTGATATCATTTACTGCAGTAGGGAAAAATACATAAACAATAAGCAGGATGTTGGCTCACAGTTTCAATCAGAAGTTTCTTGCTGGCCTCGCCGATGCTCTTCAGAGCCATGTCGACGTCCTTCTGGCCAGGCAGACAGTTGACGCAGTTATTCAGGGAGTGAGAGACAGCTTTGGCCACCTGGAACACACAGCAGGATCACAACACAGGGTTTACAGAGGTAAGAGGAGGTGACCTGGCTTAGCTAAAAATCTGCTTGTGATGTTAATGAGTCAGGCAACACAGGAAAAAATAAAAAAATTAAACCAGATTAAGAGCCTGAAGATTCTTACAAACTCAACATATAAATTTTTTAAATATGAAGTGGCATAATTTTCTTGGAAAATGCAATAAAAAAAATAATAAAAAATTCCCGGAGTAAAACCCGAACCCTCTCACCTGCGCCAGCCTCTGCTGACTTTCAGCGTCTCCGTCAGACATCAGCGCCTGCTTGGCCTCGTGGATCAGAAGCGCCGAGCCCTCCATGACGTCTCGGGCCGAGTCCAGCATGGCGGCAGCAGCCTTGGGGTCGGTGGTGGAAGCGGCAACACCTCGTGCTGCCTGGGCGAGGGTCTTCAAGGCCTGAGCCGTCTCTCTGGCAGCGATTCCTGGAAACAGATTCACCCACAACAGCTACATGTGTCACCACAGGATGCATGTCTTCTACATGAGATAGCAGGCAAGTTTGTAGCATTATTTTCTAGCTGCAAAAAAAGTGTCCATTTTGCAGAACCAACCGGTGTAATGCTCATTTCCTTGAGCTGCACAAGTAAGCAGCTGAGCCATGGAGGATCCCACAGCCTTTGAGGTGCTGCCCAGATCCTGAGCACATTTCTCCAACTAAAACAAGAAGAAAGGTAGAAACAAAAAAAAAGTTAGCCTAGCTGTGTTTGGAGGAAAAACCCCCTTGAACATCGTTTCTTGGATGGAGAATGTCTCATACCGATTCTCCAGGCAGAGGTTTGAGCTGGGTGTTCGCTGCAGTCAGCTTCGCGTCTTGCAGTTCGCTTCTCAGGGTCTGGATGGCGGTGAGCGCCGAGTCGATCTCCATGGGGCCACAAGCTTCATGAGCCTGGAAGGGAATATTCAGCCTTCTAATGCAGCTCCAGCAATCATGCGTTACTGAGCGTCAAGATACTCCAACATTTTAAAATGTGTCATTTGTAAATGCAAATGTTTCAATTAATTGAAGGTTTCTGCTAAGCTTTTACTTGCAGGATTAAACTGTGTTGTTTTGGCGGGTTTCGCTTTGCTCTACCTTCTGTGCAGATGTCCTGAGCTCAGCCAGGCAGGTGGCCAGGTTTTTGGCACACTGACCCAGTTGCATGGCTGCGGCCTGATCGGTCACTGTGGGAACAGATGACTTGGCCGAGGTCACCATCTTACTACCAGGCTGCAGAATGAAAAGAAGATGCATTATTTTCCCAATTTCAACTAAATAAATGCTCACTAAAAAGATTTTTGAATGAAATAGTCTTCTATTGTGCTCATTTCATTTTCAGAAGTTTCACCTCATGCAGCCCTGAAGCATTAAGAAGACAACACTACTAATGTTTCTTTAAACAAAAAAGAGGTTACAGGCCTACTTTAACAGGACCTCCCATGACAGAAGCACTATTAATAATTTCAGCCTGGTTCCTAATGTGGGACTGAAGTTATTTGGGGAAGAGTTTGGGAATATGAAGTTTCTAGAGGTCCTTAGGCAAGTATAGTTAGAAGTGCTGAGACCGTAGCATGCTGTACCTGCAGGAAGTTCTGGCTGGCTATGATAAGGGCCAACTGGGCGCTCAGGTCCTCTGGTTTTGCCTGGCTGCCTCTGACTCCTTGGACGAGCTGGGGGATGTGGTCTGCGACAGCCTGTGGTCACACAAACATCCAATCGATACTGCAGTTAAAATCCTGTTATATAACTTTATAAAAACTCAAGCAGGCAGATCAAAGAAATAATAAAAGGTCTGAAGGAGACTTATTAAATAAAAAACAACAGACGTCATAAATGCGTCTGTTTCTATAGATGAGCTATAGAAACATTCCTTTTTATTTTTCTACTTCAAAGCATTCCTATGTTGCTTCATTTCTAAAAGGGGAAGTATAATGCATGCATGCATAAACGTGACTAAATATAAGGATAGAAACTGTAACAAAAAACTGTCTGTCTGCTCTAATCCTCACCTTACAGCTCTGCACCAGCTGCTGGTGAGCTGCTGTGTTCTTGTTGGAGGCAGCAGCGTTCTGCGCGGCAGCGATGGTCTGAGTGGCTGCAGCCGCAGCTTGCTTGGCGGCATTCTGAGGAGATAAAATAAATATTCACGTTTAAAATGCAATCAAAAAGTAGACACCTAGATAGGCACCTCTATGTATTAATACTGCCATTTCCCAGCTCTGTCACTAAATAGTCAGTGTGAAAGTCTTAGAAAACATGACATTTATTTTTCAAGAAAGAAACTAGATATTTAACCAGAATACATGATGTCAGGATAAAGAACTATAGAAACATTCCTTCTTATTTTTCTACTTCACAGCATTCCTATGATGCTTCATTTCTAAAGGGGGAAGTATAATGCATGCATGGAGAAACGTGACTAAATATAAGGATAGAAACGGTGACAAAAAACTGTGAAGTTAAACATTACACCAAAGTAATGGTATTTAGCAGAGAATTCAATGTGCAAAAAGCAAATCTGCAGAAAGTACTAAATCAAAAAATGCAATTACCAACAGTTTGTTCAAAAACATATTTGTAATTATTAAAAAAAAATTATATATACAACTAAAATATTTTGGTAAGACAGATCTGTTTTCGGGTTTGATTTGCTAACCTCCAGCCTGTTGATGAGCTTCTTCTTGATGGCGTTCTGAGCCGCAGCGTTGGTGGCTACCCGCAGGCCCTCAGCAGCCTCTCTCAGCCTCTGCTGCTGGTCCTCATTCTCTGGATACGCTGCTGCACCCTGAAAACACACACCGCGGCATATCAATGTGCAACTTAGTACATTAGATTATCAAAAAGTGAAGTTTATATGCAGTATAGATTCATTATATGCAGACTGATGCATTTCAAGGATTCATTTGTTTTGATTTGATGATTATGGCTGACAGCTGAAGAAAAAACTGATTTAAGTTTCTCTACAAATGTGAATAGCGAATAAGACCAATTAGATAACTAAATAAGATAATTTTTTAATTCAGAATTGTGAAGTTACATAACCATAGGGAGGATGGTTTAGTGCCGTTTCCAAGCATTTAATTTGGTAAGTCAAGTAAAAGAAAAAACTGCATAAACAAGAGGGATAACCAGTGTTTAGGACTGTGATGTATTCATGCATTAATTCAAGCTAAAAGAGCCGTAACCAAGTGCTTAACTTGTTGATCTAATTTCAGTAGATCAGCAAATATTAAATTGTATATAAAGTATCTATTAAATATTTCCTTTTTTCCTGAAACCCTTAAGCTGACTTTTTAACAATAATCAAATTTATTTACATGCATCTGATATCTAATAAGGATGAGTGGCTTTTTCACTCATAATCCCTTTGCCGATAGTCAAATTTAATATCCGTTTATATTAAAGAGCTCTTTCTTTTCGCGCTGTGTTTTTTTTTATTTTATTCAACGGAGCAGATCGTTGAGTTTTTGAAAGTTAACACTTAGAAAGCTTCCTGCTGCTGTAGAAAAAGCCTGCGGTTATTAAGTTAATACCTGGGAACATGGATTTGCATAGAAACAAATTATTAGGGTAATTGTTAAACTTTCTGCAAACAATGACAGCATTTCTATGTTTTATACTACAGCTTGTTTGACAAGCTGTAGTATTAAAAAAAACCAAAAACATCTAAATTGAAGTCAAAGGTCCTTACCGGAAAAAGTCCCCGCAAAACTACATATCTTAAAAGTGAATACAACAGATCTTAGCCTGACAATTTTTAAAAGCCAACACAGAGAAATTAATGAAGTGAATAAAATGAATAATTAGTTGCCAAATCAACTATGGGCCTTGGCCTCCATTAACACAACTAAATAACACAACTAAATATACAGATGTGATGGTGAGAAATCTGGCATCAAACTCTGCAAACCAGCTGGAGGGCATCATTTAATTTCCATGGAGGAAGAGAAGCGTTATTAATATCGGCGAGCAATCCTGCCGACAGATAATGAGACTGATGTGGGGAGAGAGCAGATGGATGGAGCAGCGAGGGAGACAAGTCTGAGGAAACAGTTCTTTTACTTTTAATCTTGCTGCTCTAAAAAATATGAGATGTAATAAAAAGCAGAGAGTGACTGTATTGACTCAGCTTATTTCTGTATTGACTGAGAACTGAATTATTGCTTTTATCAACAATTCAGTGCTAAAATGTCTTTATACAGCAAAGTGCCATTTCCAAGCAAAAGGTCTGCCTCTGCAAAGGTTAACATTTGTTTATGAAGTTAGAGCGTCAATAATAATTAAGTAAAATAATTTCAGTTACACATCCTGTCACATTTTCATTGGAAATAATAAATGGGAACATGTGTAGTTTGAGCAGCAAAATCTGACACTGCTTGGCAACCAGGCGCACCATATTTAATAATATCCACACTTTCAAAGACTTGATTTTAATGCAAACTTTTGCACATCTTGGTTACACTGCAGATTTGCTTCTTAGGCTGTCTGGCAAAAGAAATTTGTAAATTAAAAAAAAAAAAAATCGCTTTGTACAATGCTTTGTTTTTGAACCCACAGATGCTTTAAATGTCATTTTTTATCAAGAGACTCAGAAGACACTGACAGGACAAAGCAGACTTCAGCACCTATGTGTCATTCTCGGTCCCATTTTTCACACCACATTACTGCTGTGGTTCCTGGTTCTGCTTTTTCTTCCCTGCTGTCTTAGAAAAGGTCACCAGATAAGCAGAGAGCGGCCGTTTCCCTGGTTTTGAAAAATGCCATGCCTGTCATCAACCGATTAGGCCCTAAGATGGCCTTAAAAACATTCTGCAATGTAGAATGAAAGCCTTAAAAAAAAGTGTTTTAACCTTGAGACATTTCTGAAGTGGACACACATCAATAAATAACTATTTCAATTCATAATTTTTAAAACAATTTGAAGTCACAAAACATATGTTTTTCTGCATTTTTTCCTTACATTTTAACGTTTCATCTACTTGCCACAAAAAACGAGATATAACCGTCTTCCAAGATTTTTTCATCTTCCAAGTTGCTCACCTTTGCTGCCTCCACCATCCTTGCAGTGGCGTCTGCCAGCAGTTTGGCGGCTGCCAGCAGCTTCTTGGAGTTGTCCACGTCCACCTCGACCTCAGCGTCGGACCTCATGGCATTCACCAGGTCTGAGGTAGCCTGAGCCAAAACCCGAGCCTGCCGAACCATCTCTCCTGTATGGCGACACAGACAAAAATGAATGGAGATGAAGAAAGAGTCTGAGTTTGTTCACAATAACCACACAGTACCAGCTCCTTACACTGAAGCGTTAATGTCTAATGTTAAGTTTTCTGACTCTGAATCCAGTTTTCCAGGGCGCAATCCTTCCCGTTTCCAATTACTACGGGTTCTTCGGCTTTTTGTTGGCTATCTGAACATTCTGATGTCTTCTCGCACTTTCACAACCATTTCCTTTTGTTTGTGCCTGTTACACATAGCTGATCACAAACAACTGACATCATTGGCCATGCTATACATTGAGTCACTGTCTAAAAAAAGTCTAAAAACACCTTCTTTGTTTTTTTTTTTAAGTCGCCATGGCTGCTGTTAATCAGCTACATGTAGAAGAAGTCTTTTTGACGTACAAAATACAGGGATATTCATTATGGTTCAATTATAATTAATACAGTCAAATTTGTAGCTGAAAACAATCTAATTTACAACAAATCCACTAAGCCACTGGAACATCTAAATTGATTAGAATTTCATTAAAAAGCAAATTTATTTAGGTAATTCAATTATAAAAGTGGCACTTGTACAGAGTTATTACAAACCGAGTGATTATTTTTTGCCAGAGTGAGTTTGGTAAATCTAGCGTGTAGCAAATGAAAACCAAAACGCAGTTTCTCTGACCTTACACAGGACCAATAAAAACACGTATTTTAATACAGAAAAATTGACCTACAGAAAATGGTGTCTATATAACGTACTAAATATGCACCTGACTGTTCTCAGGGGCACGTTTGCATGAATCACTGCTTCGATGCAGCCTGAAATGGAAGCAACTAGTCTGCAGCTCGGCTGAGGTTTAGAGGAAGTCCAGGTTGCTTAACAGCGGCCTCCAGTTCATCTCTGTTCAATCTGGTGTCCATTATCCTAGTCTTCACAATACCACGTAGGTTCTCTATAGAACCATCAGACAGGACAGACGAGGCGGTTTCAATCCAACAGTCTGCAGCAGATATCAGATATTCTACTTTTCTTACTGGGTCGATCCATTTCCTTGTTTGACCTCCAGGCCAACAACATTCTTTGTGCATCTTCTTTTTTCCCTCTGGTCTTTTTCTACTGTCAGACTGGTTAACATGACTGTCAGCCTCTCTCTGTGCTCTCAGCTGACAGCAGTCACTTCAAACACATCACTGTGTCAGTAAAGCTGAGGAGAAGCCGGGCCAGGATGGGAGTAAAGCCACAACAAGGCTTCTTCAGAAACTACTAACCAAGAGCTCAAATGATCCTTTCTTAGTGGGACCTTAATGAATATTCTGAATGTACATAGATTAAACAATCAAAGTCTTTCAGTTAATACAGAGAATCCATATGGGCAAATAAAGATGTCTATGCATATGTGTGGATCAAATGTATCTAAAAGAAGCATCTTTTCCTGTGAAGAGCATTAAAAATAGGAGTACTGTGTTTGAATTTTTTTTTCCCAGCAAGAATTTGAAAAAATTGCCACACTAATTAAAAAATATCAGAAATGATACTCAGAACTCTTAGAAATACATTTCCCACACATGGCCTAACTGTATCATTTATTTTTTTGGAGTACTGTAACTTCTCCAAATGGTGCGCTCGCTCTACGGCTGAGTCATGTGTCGCTCCCTACAGCCTGACCATTTTGGCTTCATTTTTTATGTGTATGGAAAAACCAGGTAATAATTTTACATATAAAATCTTAGTAAAAACATCTTCATACAATTTTATTTTATTTTACGGAGTCTTGCTGCTGATTTGTGTATGTTTCAGGCTCACCTGCGTCTCCCATGGAAGTAAAGATGCTCTCTGTGACGGTCATGATGGTGTCTGTGGCCTGGTCGTAGCGCCCGATTGGCTCTCCCCTGGCAGTGTACTGACGGACATGTTGCAGAAGATCTGCCAGCGCCTGACTCACAACGCTTGCTGCTGCGCTCACCTTCAGGAAACAAGACCAACATCACCAGTTCTGTTTTTAAACAAAGCCTGTAATGTTAATATTAGAACTAGTACTAAAAGAGGTAAAAATGACAGATATGTTTTATATCTGTCCATGAATCAAGCTGACCTGTTTAAGCAGCTCCCCGTCCTCCGTGGCTGAGAGGCAGGCCTGGACACAGCTCTCCACCGAGCGGTCCACCAGTTTCCCGGCTTCGATCAACTGTTCCTGACAAACAGGAGAGCTGATGGTCGGACTCACCACCTGAAACAACCAACGAGTTAAAAGTATTAAAGGTGTCACTGAGAAATACGGCCATATTTAACTTCTGTCACCAGCAGCGGACAAATGATCACCACTGAGTGGAAAACCTTCCTCTTGTTAAAACATTGAAGCTCTTCCGTTTTAAGGTTAATCAAACACTCAAATTATCTTGATCCACTTTTTCATGTTAAAGTGAAACTAATCAATAGTGCAAAAAGAGAAAAAAATGATTGGACAAGGATTGTCCAATCTTTTGGATAATCTCAGCACACTGCAGCTAATAAATGAAACTGTTCTGACTCAAAGCCAGCAGTGCATTTACAGTAATTACACACATGTGGGCTGTATGATTAGGAAAGAGCAAAATAATGAGCGCACACAGTGTTAACTGAACCATCATACATTCACTTTAAAAAAAAAAAAAAGGCAAAGATCTCCAATACTAAAGCATGCTCATTTTCTTTAATTTACTTAATTGCCTAGAGTTTATTAACATTATGTAATGTTAGAATAAAAGTGCTTCTCATTAAACTAGAACAGCTTTGAAATCTAATTTATTTCAGTATTTCATTCTAGAAAGTGACACTCATTTAATGTAAATTCACTAACCACACGGTGATATTCATTACAGCTAATAAAAACTCCAAATGCAGCTTCTCTGAAAAGTTACACAACAGCAATAAAACACATTTTAAATACAAAAAATCACCAAATACCGAATCTACATAATTTTTTAAATCAAATTACTAAAACAAATGAACTTATAGATAATGTTCTGATTGATTGAGGTCTGTTTGTAAAATGTCCATTCTTGTACCTTTGCACAAGCCACAAGTTGGGAGGTGGACAGGGCGCACTGTGTGGCGGCAGCAATGACCCGATTCTGCAGAACTGTGTCCTCTGCAACCTGGGCGACGTTCTTGGCCTTCAGCACCAACATGGCCGCCGCGTTGGCCACCGCTTTGGCCAAATTCATCAAGACATCCTGGAATCACAGGTAAAACTAAGGGGTCACCAAATATTTGCACAAGCATTTTTAGAAAATGTTCTTGTAAAGCAGAAAAAATTATAAAAAAAGAAGAAAAAAAAACAAAAAAACTTTTTTTATGTTTTTTATTTTTCATGCATTGTGTTCAGCTACATCGGTGAAAATGATATGCACCTTGATAAATGTTTTTCTCTCCTCATATTCACAATACATCTATAGCAGAATGATAAAATGAAAGCTGATGAGTTACCTGGAACCGCTCGTCTGTCTCGTTCTCGCCGATCTGTCGCAGGAGGTCTCCACTGGCCTGACCGATGCTACCTGCAGCGGTCAGCACTGTTTGTCTGGTCTAAAGTCACACAAAAAGAAAACGATCAATCAAGACCTGGAGTCACATTTAAATCTCTTCTACCCCAGTTAATAATAGTATCATTGTCACTTATTTCACCATGTGTGTCCTTAGAAGAAGGAAGATTTAAACACATGCAAACAGGCTTTGATAAAAGCATCAAAATGGACAATTACTGCAGCATTTGTTCCCTGCAGTTATTTTAAACAAGCTCCAGGATTGATAATTTAAAGAGATGTTGAATCTTTATTTTTGATCACCCAGGACATTTTCAGTTAGCTGGAGGCAAGCAGAAGAGGATGTTTATATAATTGGGTTAGGATTTGGACCAGCAGAGAGACAGAATTATTAAAGAGAAGACGAGTCGTCTCGGGACGCAGCTGCTTGGCGACAAATTTAATTAGCCTTTAGCTGGCTGTTTGACATCAGGTCTGAAATACTACAGCTGAGGAGTTTGTTTTGCTGCTTGAATTCAAATCAGAAGGGATGCCTGTTTCCCGCAAATTAAACAGTTTCAGTCTGATAATGTGCTTTTAATGAAGATGTGAAGAGGATAGATTTCAAGTACGAGGGAAGAGAAGAAACCCAATCTAAGTCTGAAAGTTTGAGATGCCATCTCTCACCTCCCCGGAGGTCGGCTCCACGGCCTTCAGGAGGTCGGACACGGCGCCTGCGAGCGTCCTGGCAGCCTTCATCAGGTCGTTACCTCCTCCCACATCGTCCTCCATCAACGCGGCCAGCAGCTTCACACCCTTCGACATTTCCGTCAGGTTGGAGGAAATGGTGGTAATGGCGCAGCCCACAGCCGTGTAGTCTGTGTCAGTGGGATCACCTGGGAGGAAATAGGGAAAGACAACATGAGGTAAATGTAAAAAAAAAAAAAAAGCGCAAAATTGTTTACTTGTAGGGAGTTTGTGCGAGACCTTGTGCAAACTTACAGTTGACAAAAGACATGGGGGGGAAAAAAATGAAAAAAATAAATAAACCTGAGATGGAGTGGTTTGCAGGCTGCCAGGCCACTTTCTCCCACATTCTCCAAACCACAGCAGGATATGTGGGAACTATTAGATTTTACATGGCTTCTAACAAACAGCAGCCTGATGGAAAAGTTCTACTTTACCCAAACAAACTGGCCAAATAATTTTAACTGCAGAGCACACCATGCCTAAATGCACTTGTAAAAATGCGGGTAAAGCCTGCTGACATGTATTGCTTTAATAAAAAATTGCACTTCCTAAAATATGTATATAAAAAAATATACATATTTTTTCAGAAATGCTAGAGAGACGGTGAAAAAAAAACAAAAAAACAGTCAATATGATTTCTGTTGAGTCAAGAAGCACTGACCGGCTGTGAGGTTCACAACAGAAGCCGTTCCTGCAGTGATGGCATCAACCTGCGAGTGGATCTCATGTTTCGATTCGTCCATCTTGTTCTGGATCCACACTTTGGAGGCCTAACAGGAGATTGCAGAATTTTTTTGGACGTGAACACATTTAGCAGGTTTCATCACTGCTGTGAATAAACACTTAATGCTCTTTTAGGTGTGAGAGAGTGACTACCATGTCCTGCCCCAGCGGTGGGAGGTCGTCAACCTCTCCCAGGTCTATTTGGGCTTTTTGAACAGCTTGCATGCTGGTGTTGATGGTTCCCATTAGAGCCTGCTGCGCTGAACTCTGAGTACAAACATTTCATGAGAAGCTAAGTAGCTTACAGTCTCCTGAGATGACATACTGTAATCTAATAATGAGAAGGGAAAAAAAATCAGTTGAGCGCTTTAAGACACCACACAACATCTAATGTCGTACCAGTGGAGGCATGTGGCCACGGTGCATCTGACCCATGGTGATCTGCTGCTGAGGGGACGGCATGGTGCCCATGCTGAGCGACTCGGTGCCAATAGAGCCAGAGCGGATCACCCCTGGCAACGCCACGGAGCTTTGGTTCACCTGACCCATACGGTTAAACTGCTGCTGAAGTATCGTGGATCTGCAAGAGTACAACATGAGCACCATCAGTACTGAGTCTACAGCCGTGCAGCATGATGATGTCGAAGGCTGATGTTTGTACGGCAATGTTTTTTGAAGTGCCATGCAAAAATGTTACTCAGACTTTCTTACAAATTTCATGTAACAACCACAAAGTTACATTTATAAGCCTTGCAAAAATATTTTTAACTTGATTTCGGTCAGGACTTTGTTCTGACACCTACACTTTCCACTGCAGCTTACTGCAGTTAGTTTTCCTTCACGGCACTTTTTTTATTATTATTTTGTTTCATTTGTTTCCTGTGTTCCCCCAGCGTGAGGGAACCTGTGAGGCCTTCAAAGAAAAGCTACTCTTATATTAAGAATAAATGACACATAGGGGGACTAACTGAATTATCTTAATAAAGTCTATCATAGCCAAATGCCTTCAAAGTTAGAAGGCTCAATACAAATCTGGGCACTTTGTTCGATTTTAATGTATTCAATTTTGAGAGACTATGCAACATTTAACTTCCATTTCACATTTTATGAGCTATCTTGTGTTTATCTACCACATAAAATCCCACAATGATACTTAAAGCTTTTGGTTTTAATGGAAGAAAATGGGGAAGCACTCTTTTAGTATGAATAATTCTGCAAGTTAAATCCTTTAAAAATGTTTTCTGAAAGAAGCAAACCATCAAAGTAGATTGTTCTAGAATTATGTTTTTAACTGGAGACGTTCGTCATCACACTGAGCTGGTTTGGATTTTACACATTAGCCACAAAGACCTTAAACACAATAAAGACCGACAGGAAAAAATCTTTCCACCTTCAGCAAACAAAGGCTTGTTTGTTTTGCTGCAGAAGAGACTTGCAAAGTTGGGTGTGCAATGTTTCTGCAGCATTACAGATTGTTGCCTTTGGCATCAGCACATAGATGGGGTGGGGGGGTGAAATTATATCTGAAAGTATAAATGTTGCAAAAAGCTGAAAGTAGGAAAACTATCAGCTGAGAATGGACAGAAACACAGTTTCACCTGAGGCTAATTGAGACAATGTTCCTCCCACAGAAGGATGAAAAATGTCAGGCATGTGTTCTCCATGTCAAAATGTAGTCCAGGTAGATGGATGGATGTTAAAGCTGTTGTAGTGGCTTGTTAGAGTGATGTGTACATAGCTTTGTTATGTACTGGTTATGTGCTCAACATCATCATAATATTCCTAGTTAAACTGGGATAAGCTGTATTTTATAGAGAATACAGTTAAGTGATTCTTTTTTTGTTAAAATCAAACAAAGTGCACACTTAAAGAAATGGCAAGTTTCAAGCCATGTTTCAAACATAAACCAAAAAGGTCTGATTTCCATACTTTTTAGGGGAAACTGATTCCTCCAGCATGGTTGACTCCTCATCGCCCTCTAATCCAAACCGGTCCTTGCTTTGCTTCTGCAGGAGAGAGGCAAACACAGCAGAAAAGCAGAAAATCAGACTGTGGTTTAGTTAAGCCCTGTTTAGTTGGAAAGAGGACAACAAATCATGAGATGAGACAAGATCTTCAACTGTCCTAAATAAATAAATAAAATGAAAATAAATCACACATTCAGATACCCAGATTTACATTTTAGGCTTAACATATAAGCTCCTGCTGTATACCAGCACCATAGGATGCCAGCCTTCCTCTGCTACTTTTCATTTAACTACAGCAGCATGACAGAGCGGCATGGTCTCCATCAATCACCCGCAATGCCGAATACACGTAGCCCTCAGGAGAATACTAAAACATCAGGATTACGGGTCTCCAGTGATGAATGTCTCACCTTTTTGAGGATGATATCAATATAACCGGCGATGAGCTGGGAGATCTGTTCCCCTTCGGTGGTCTGCACTGAGTAGTAGCTCTCCTGGTACTCCCCAAAGTCCTGCAGAAACGCATCCACAGAGTGAAACATCCGATTTGTGTGAAATTGTAAAAGGGGTTGCAAAAAGCAGAGCGTGTACGGTATACAGGCTGAGGATTTTCTGGGAGGATTAAAGTGAATCCATGGAGACGGCTCGACTCAGATGAGCACCGCACATTGTGCTGGCTGATATGAAGCTGCGGCAGAGAGTCAGATTAACCCGGGAGCCGTTCTGGACGTAAACCTTAATGCAGGAAAACTAACTGCTTCCACGAGGAAAGATTTGGCTGCAGCTTCCACTTATTTTTAGCACCTTTCCACAAAAAAAAAAAAAAAATATATATATATATATATATATATATATATATATTTAGGCTTATATATATTCAGAAGAGTAAATAGAGAGATGCTAAACAACCTCTAAATCAGTGACACCAATACAGACAGCCTAAATGGTTAAAAGCATTCCAGCAAATTAGCCTCCACACAATAGGCTGTGTTAATCGAACTGCAACAGAGATCCAACACACCTACAAGACTAAAGCTGTGTTTAGTGGCTGGACCTCTGAGTGCTGACACAAAGGAGAGATATTGGCAGCAAAGAGAAAAGAGTTTATTCAGAGGACTGGAGGAGACGAATGAAAAGGTGAGCAATAAGCAACATAAGTCAGAATCTGAGTTCATAAGGATTTTATTTTAATTTACAAAATTAAGTTAGACGTTAAACATATTTCCATCAGTTTCCTTTATAATCCTCTGACTTTAAAACACAAAATGTTTACTTTGATTAGTTTTATTTGGTAAGATTCACAAATCACAAAACAAGACTGTGTCCAATTCAGCAGGTATCATTCAAATTTTTTTTTTTTACCAGTTTTGGTAACTGCACGCTACTTAGTTCATCATACTAAAACTAGGCTGCATTTTCAATAAATACTCCTCTAAGTCAATTTGTGATCTTTGATAACTTTATTTTGAAAATAAAATATCCCAAATGTTTGTATGAAGGTCTACAATATAAACTACCATAACAATTCCATTTTTTGTGTGTGAATTTATCTGCGATTAATGAGATGGATAAAACTTTATTTTTGATGTGGAAATCAGTTATTGAAAGAGGTCATCTAAATATAAAACAAGGTCAAATAAATTCAGATCTGCCTTCAGATTGCCCAATACAGTACAGTGTAGAAACTCAAACATTTTTCAGACTCCATTCTTTTTTCCAGTTCTTATCCAGACTTGCAAAATAACAGAGCTAATTTACCTGCTTTTCCAGACTATAAAAACTATTTATGTGATAAATGTGTAGTACAGCTGGCTCTGCAGTGTGTGCAGCTTTTCTCATTCTGCCTCTGGACAGAACGTGGGCGTGTGGCAGTCTTACCAGTGTAAAGCTCTTGGGCGACGCAGCCCACCTCTTCACTGTAGTGAGAGGCCATTCCTGAACCACATCTTTGGTCTTCTCGTCCACTCTCATCACCGACTCCTTAGTGATGCCCAGGAGCCGAGGCACTAGCTTGTTCTTACTCTTCATCTTTTCCTGTAATAAAAAGAGACTTTACTTCAGCCAGACACATTAATAGATAACATTTAAGCCTCAAACATCACACAGAATGTAGAGATGACTCTTAGCACATTATAACAGAGTGAAATTACAAAAGGATATATTCTATTAATTTCTGTTAAATTTTATCATGAAAAAAGTAAAAATCCAAAATGTGGTTGCTAAAATTTAAAACATGACATAAAAACAGTAACATCTGTTTCAACCCAGGAGTTTTATGACATACAAAATGACTTCATTCTTGACAGCAATGAATGTACATCATTTCAGTGAATTTAAAGAGTCATGAATATAAAGAGTCAATTAAAATCATGACAAGTTTGAATTGCCTTTATGATGTTTTGTTGACAGGTTACAGACAGAAAACAGGACAGAAATTCATGCAAAAACTTAACTTAGAGATTGATTTAGTTTTCATATCTATTTACTGGTGGCACAACTTTACATCGGTCTAAGCAGCAAAGAAAAAATAGAAACCGTCTTAATTAGTAAAAAAAAATAAAAATAAAATGTGTGTCCTTATCTTTACATCAACTGATTGAAATCTCTTCCTGAATTCTCTTAGCTTTCAATATCAAATTGCAAACACCCTCTCTAAAATACATTAAAGCTTTTGTGTTTTCAGTGTGGAAAAGAGCAAAGGCCTCTTGTGGAAGTGAAGCCGGTGGGAGCAAGCAGAGAGAATGTGATGGGCTGTGACGTGAGGGCCAAGAGGTGAGGTGTGCAGTAGCCCTGCAGGGACTGTAAACGCTCCGCAGGCCTCCGAGAGTTAAAGGTTAGGAGCCGCCGGCTGAAGTTTTCCAGGGTTGTTTCAGAGACATTTCTGCTCCACCGGATTAACCTCAAGATCCAAAGACTCAAAGACAAAAGGAGATACCAAGCTGAACTGTTCAAGGGGAATTCATATGGAGTTCCAAGAAGTTAAAGGACACTTTTAGATGTCTGTCTAATTTTTTTGTTTTTAGGAGGAATAAAATGACAGAGCAGAAACTGTAACATGTGCTCTACTATTGGAAGTGATTTCATTCTTCATACCTACTCATTGTAATTAATTTCTAGAGATTAAACTATCGGACAATGAGATTAAAAAGAAAATAAACTTCTTTGTGTGAAATACTGATTTGTGTAAGACTAATATAGTCAAAAAGATTTTAAAAATACATTTCAGCAAATAGATTTACAGTGATGTAATGCAGAATATTGTCTTTATAGCACATAGCAGAAGTCTGCTGGATTCACTTGGATTCTGCTGCCAGTTGGACTATAATGAACATATACCTGCACATTGTGCCCTACTATCTGTCAGTCACTCCAACCGCTCTATATTCACTCTGAAACCTCCTCTGCTGCACAGACAGCAGTAGTTTCCTTCAGCAGTAGTTTCCTTCCAGCACCACAACTTCTTCTGCAACTGACTTCTTCTCTTACTCTGTGCTTCAATTTTATAGTATTTCGTGCAGCTCGTCAGAATATTTTAGCATAAAACACTAAATTTTGTGCATAACTTCAGACTTACCTTGACGAGGAAGAAGGAGACGCCATACGTCCGCAAAGACCGTGCCAGTTTAACATACTTCACTTTTGCTTCAATCTCTGTCATTTCTCCACAGTTTTTGTGTTCCTGCAGGTGTAATTTTGTTTACAGGAACTTATTACTTATACAAAATTGTTGAGATAAAAAGAAAACTAAAATGAGGATGAAATCCACACACCTGAAATATTTTCTTCTCAGCTCCTCGTTGTTTTATGTACTCTTTGGGCAAGAACTCTTTCAGACTTTGAAAGAAATTAAATACGTTTGAGGATGTAATTAATGCATCAAAGCTGAGTTAAACAGTTTCTCCACAATATTTGAACTTCATTATTGTGGGGAAAAAAATTCTACATATTTTATTTTCATCTTGAATCTTCATGAAAATCATAAAATGAAGTCAAATACTCACTCTAAGAATCCAGGCTTGTGTTTGTGCTCTATGTGAGGTCCAAACTGGATCTGGGCCTGAATGCCTCCAAACTCACAGGCTTTGTCAAAAGACACTGGGTGGGAACCATTTAGGATGTCATCTCGTGCCTGCAACAGCAACAAATAATATATTTTTTTTGTTAATTTTATTTTTAAAAAGGAGAAACACTGTGCTGTCCTAAAATTACTTGCATGCATATTTTTGTGACTTTTTAAGATAAAACAGCTTGTATATGTTTCTTTATTTTCCAGGAATAATCACAAATTTTTAACAAAAAAAAATCCCTCTTGCCATTCTTTTACTGCAAAGGACATTAAATATATCTTAAACACTTCACCTGTACGTAGAGCAGGTTGAGTTGGACCGGGTCTCTGGAGTCTACGTTCTGGTCCGAGTAGAAGAACTTGCGTCTAAGCAGGAGAGTCTCATTCTCGTCCACGCCCTGCTCTCTAAATGTTCTGCTGTGGTCCAGCCAATTCACTAAAACAACATTAAATGAAGTAAACTGATTTGATTTGCTTAGGCTGTTGTCAATGCACTAGATTTGAATAATGTGGTGTGTCTGTGTATACATTTATTACCTCGCAATGTGAAGCAGAAATGTACAGGAAACATCATGGGAAACAAATCGCTGCAACGTTTCTCATAACATTAAAGTCAGTTTACAAAAATCTAATTGGAGTGCAAATCACAGATTCACTGCCATCAGTTTACCACATATATTAGATCAGTGAATGTTTATGAGAAGAAGTGACTGCTTGTGTGCAAGGTTGAACACATCCTTATGGGAAAGCTTTTCAAATTCAAATAGTAGTAAGAACCTTAGATGTAGAGCTCCCATATTCCAGTTAAGGGTGGTGGACACAGAAAGTCATCATCTTTCTAACACCTACACATCAGCCATGGCTCCTCTTTCTTGGCGGTTTTACAGCCAGCCATTTCTTAAGATGTGACCAAAACAACCCAGTTATTTGTTACTTGAATGACAACGACACAAATATTAAACCAAGTAGAAGGTAAGGACAGTGACTAATTTACAAATTAGAAGTCACTCCTAGCCTGTGTTCAGGTCTGAAGAAACTGGATGAGAGGTGAAACGTCTTCAAGAGATAAGAAGTCCAGCTGCATTCTTTATAAGTAGCTGACATTTTCTCATATGTGTGCATTATGTAAGAGATCCACTTCATTTAGGATGGGAAACTTTCCATGTCAGTTAAAACATTTTTTGTTTTTCTTAAACTTACAGTCATCATCCGTGTGCAGTTTGGCTTTCAGTTTCTCCATCTTCCTCTCGTCTCGCAGCAGTGTCCTGTCCTTCTTCAGCGTACCCGTCCCGTCCTCCTTCTTTTCCTCCACCGTCTCCTGGATCAGAGAGTACTCCTCATAGTTTGTGATGCCTGAGATCAAAAGTAAAAATATTTATTTTAGATGGAAGTCCAGTGATTTTGTTATACAGACCTAAATAAAAATCTTAGATGCAATAAGTGTCATTTGTAAAAGTACTTTGTCATGCTACAAAAGGGGAAAAAAGGTTCCAAACTTGCTAACCAAAGTGAAGTGTCACATAATGAAGAAAAGGGAATAAAAATGAAATTATTTTAAATATTTTTTTTTTATTTCACATTTGATAATTGCAGCATTTTGCACCTGAAAACTACATAAGCATGAGTGTGGGGGCAAGCCTGGGATATATATTTTATTTTATGGATGTGCAACAAAGCTGCACCAACAAAAGCAATAAAAACAGTTTGGACTAGTTTTTCCTCCAAGCAAAATCAATGCTGTTCGACTGCAATATCTAATTTTAAAGTATTCTGCTGAAGGAAAAAAAAAAAGAAGAATGCAGATCAGATGATTATGATGTACCTATTCTGCTGCAAATAGTCACAAGCAGCTCGCCCACTGTTTTTGAGTCATCCACCATGATTGTTTTAACAGCTCCATCCAACATTTTGATTTTCTGGGGCCTCTGCTTCTTCTTGTATTCAAGAATATCCTGATCAAACACAAGAGGGAAAACAGTTAAAAAATAATGATAATCAAAACTAAAAAAGGTGAGTTTGTAGGTTTCACTTCAGAAGGAGAGAAACGGAGAGACAAATTGAAAGTTTCCGCTGAGGAAATGATCATTTGCAACCAGGTCAAATGCAGGGAGGGAAGAACAAAAGCCTGAAAACCTTATTTAACGGCTGTCTATCACGGCCTGCTGCTCCCCTTCCAGTCACAACAATGGGCTGAGATTTGGTTCACAATAAACGGTCACAGTCATGCCTCCTACCTGGGCTGCTTTTGGTGAATTTGAAGAGGGGAACCAATTTAAGAGTGGCACAGCTACAGCCAGGCACTAACTGACAGACTGCTGATGAGTTTGTCTGTTATTCACACATCCATGTCTGGTGTGTGACTCACACAAAGGTACCAAGATAACCGTGTGTGCCTAGTGTGTGTCTTTGTGGTCTCATAATTTTCATTTAAGAGTTCCCTTAAGCTTTACTCTATGTTCAAAGCAAACGTTCATGCCGTGATTGCAGCTTCTCCCCATGTGGCTGCGGGTCAAACAGACTGATGTGTTTACCCCGTTACGGAGCATGTAATAGTCCAGTGTCCTTCCAGACTCCAACCAGATCCCTTTCCGGGGGTCTTCATCAGACAGGAAGAGGCCGTAATCTGAAGCTGAAGCAGTGAGGATAAACATCAGAGGTTTAGATGATATTTATGAAAAAGAAAGAACATCAAAAAACATCTTGAGCACAGAGAATAAAGGTCATCATCAGGCACAACATTTGCACAGGTTTAGAAGACAATGGCATTTTTAAAAAAAAATGCTATATTAAAAGTTTATTGGAACAGAGCTCCCAAGTCTAAAACATTTGCAAACATAAAGGAGTGAGTGATGACTTCAATGGAGCCATGTGGAACAAATAAGTCTGACATGACACTGAAAAAAGATGAAAAGCTCAGATTGATGAGGCTCCAACATGTGGTCCAGGATGTTGTGGAAAGAATTTCAGATTTTATAGTTGAACCCATAAAAGGCACAACTGTTTATCTATTGTACAAAAGATTGTCCAAATATAGAATTAGATTAAACTTAGTAAAAGGAAGAAATTTTTGAATATCTGTAAATTATTCTGTATTTAACAAAATGAAAAAAATCAGTGTTCCTAAAAATATCACAAAGAGAATATTTTTACAAAAGTTCCAAAAATATTCACAACCCTTAACTCTTCCACATTTCTCACAAACTTCAACATGGTGTTTGCACAACTGTGTAATAGAAAGAAAGTAACAGTTTATGAAAGTTTTTACCAAAGAAAAACAATACCTGCATTTAAATTCAGTCCTCTTTACTTTCACACCCCTAAATAAAATCCAGTGCAGCCAATTGCCTTTATAGGTCCTCTTATTAGTAATTAATCAACTAGAGTAGAAAGTCACACTTCAGGTAGAAAAATCCAATGACAAAAACTACAGGGCATGCGCTCTAAAACTCTGGCCTTAGTAGAAATGCATTGTTTTGTTCAAGGAACCCCATAAAAATTCACATTTAAAGGTTGTAACAAGCCATGTGTAGGGCAGTACAAACAGGTGTCCTGACTTAAAGCTCTAACTGCAGCTGATTTTTGGACAGAATGTATCTTTTTACTTCTACAATCATGCAACATTTTGCGTTTTGCTGTCATATAAAAAATATAAATCTAAACAATAAAAACAAAAGTTTGTTGTTGTAACGGGACAAAATGTAGAAGAAGAGAGGAATACTTTTGCAACGCAATGCATAAATGTTAGCCATTTTTTCCATTTTTGAACTCTCCAGAGTTTTGTCGTTTCTTAGCTGATGCTGCAGATTCCAGTGTCGTTGAGAGGCTCACCCTGTCCAGTCTGAGCCTCTGGGACCCTCTCTCTGATAATCCTGCAGGCATCATAAACAGCTGTGGAGGGCTCAAACTGCATCGTCTTCACAACGTTGCATTGTCGCACGCAGATTTTGAGCGACAACACCACCATCTTGACCGGCAATGTGGGCAGGAACTGCAGCTACACCTGGGCATAAAGAAGACGAACAATACTGGTGAAGTGGAACTTAATAGACAGGCAAACTTACCAACTAAAGCAAATGAGACAGACTTTTCATAGATGAGCCATTATCTAAAAGGTGCTTTCAAAGTTTGAACAACTACAAAAGCTGGATTTCTTCTTTTTCTACTAGAAAACATCGCCTTACTTTATTTGCATAGATTTGGGCCATCAACTGAACAGAAGCTCTAACAATGTCCCTCACTTCCACTGTCATAAACAATTAAACTTTATGAAAGTGGAGAAAGTGCTAATTTGTTCACAGAGGGCCCATTGTTATGCTTCATAAGATAAAGGAGCCGACAACAAATTTATCACTTTCAGGAGATGGCCCATCTGGTCCCTGATAGGGACAAAAAAAAAAAAAAATGACTCAATGATCAGAGCTGGTAAAGCAGCAAACTGTGCAAAGTAACTAGGAAACTGAAGAAATTTCTCTTCAGTCTTTTTCTTAATATGTTGCTTAAACAAAGTTTAAATTAAATTCAATTATTTAGTTAGTATATTTACACATAAAGCAGCTGTGATGACAATCTAAATGGAGAAATGGCAACAAAAGAGGATTGTGCCATCTCCAACAGAGGACATCCTGTAAGACACCGCCGGGAACAGAGAACCGCTGTGAGACAGGGAGGTCAGAGGTCAGGTCAGATCACGGCTGACATTCGTATACGTCCTCTCCTCCGGTCCGTTTGTTCATGACCCTTACCCAGACACTCAGAATCTGGTTCCTATGTGAGATCTGTTCACACACAGGAGGGAAGGTGTTGGAGCGGCTGCTCATGTTCACACGTATCTGCTGCTGCGGCCGACACCAGCAGCACAACAAGGCATTACGCATTTGGCTTGTTGGCAAAAGATTGAACGATTTACAAGATTTTGATGAAAGATCAGTTCATCATTCATAATTTGGTAAATGAATAATGTGGAAGCACTCAGCATTTGAGGAGATGGAAGTTCTTAACAGGGCTAAAGTAAAGGTGTCGTGTCTGATTTGAGGGTTCACAAAATAACTGTTGCAAATTGTTAAGCTTCAGGCGAAGAGGAACTTCTCTGAACTGTAGCTGCCAACAGCGACTTCAGGCCGCCAACAATAAAAATTCCCCACCATGACGCCTCTGACACGCCCTGAACTCTGAAATAGACCTCGTTAGAATGAGCTGGACAAACGAGCCTTCATGATGCTCTCTGTACGTATTTTGCCATTTTTACCTTTTAGACACAGAAATAAAATTGTGAAATTTCCTAGTCAGATTTCAAGTAAACCCTAACTCTTCAGATTATTTATGTTGACAATAGATTTTACCTCTGGGTGCGCAACACTTTGCCAGCCACCTTAATACAAGAATCGACTGATTCTCGATCACATTATCCTAACACTTGTAATAACTATAACCCTTGTGATGATTTACTTCAATGCTAAACAAATCTCTTTGTAGAAAACACTAGAACACTGACCATGCAAAAACTGTCAGAGGGAAAGTGCAGTTCATTGGCATAAATATTTGTCATTTATTACATAGTGTTTCTCCACAAAGCTGAATTGATTTGGCTACTTACTGGAGGCTGAATTGTCTGCTTTCTCCTCTGTATTTTTTTCCTTCTGCAAACAAGCTGTAATAGAGTTACATCTATAATTAATTCTCCTTTCCTTTCAGTGCAATAGTTGCAGCATAAGCCTAAAGAAGGCAAACAGCTGGAGAACATACAGACACAAAGCAATGACAGCAGAATAAAGAGGAGGATGAAGCAGTTAACGGCTTATTGATGCCCCATCAATAGGCTCAGACATAAAAACAGCTCATTTACCTGTTAGGTATTTTCCTTTTTTTTTTTTTTTTGTTGAGAATTTCATCATTGGAAACCCTTTACTGCAAATATCATCTGATCATCCATGTGTGCAAATAAAGAAAAGAATAAAACAGACCAACCCATGTACTGTATGTTTAAGAAATGCCCCCACTGGTTCTACCTATTACTTTCAGTTATGTAAATCAGCTAAATTATTAATAAGTAATTTAGTTGGAGTGATTTCCCTTTGATGATAAATGAAGGAAAGATGTCAGACTGCTAGGAAGGACAACGGGGTTCTAGATTAAATCTATAAAACTTTGGCTTTTTCATTTACATTCAATCTAGTGATAGAAGTGCTATACAGTGAGCCATAGGAAGTTAGAAAAGTAGCAGCTGGTACCATAAGCCATTTTTAAACTACACCATGTTCCAAATTATTATGAAAATTGGATTAAAGTGTCATAAAGATTACATTTTTTGTTGTGCTATTAAATTTATAGATGGTATTGTGTGTCAGGGCTCTTTGAATCACTATAATTAATTTCAGA
>CAEGAD010015506.1:0-31091 GCA_903067055.1 Poeciliopsis paucimaculata
AACAAGCTTCTAGATGTAGCTTTGGTAGTCCAGCAAGCTCTTGTTGACACTGAAGTTGTGGGTTGTTAAGCTAGCTAGACAGATTAGCATGCATTAGCTTAGCTAGGAATCTGACACAATTTGATCACATCATCATAACTTGTACAATTATTGAATGAAAGAGGAATCAGTTGCCACTCTTATTTTAAAAATTAGGTTTATTTTTACCCACTGAGGGATCACATGGAATATTAGAAAAAACAAAAAAAGTCGATAAATGAGCAATCAGTAAAATGTGATAAGTGGACACTGTCCAAGAGTAAAACCTTTTATTCTTGTAATAAAAGGTCTTATAACATTGTTTTCCATTATTTGCCATCTGGTATCAGGAGAGAAAAACTGAGAGGCCTTTTTCTAAAGAACCCGAACTCCATTTGACCCTGTCAGGTATTTAATAGCCTCATATAAAATGTATTTATTATCATCTCTAGTAACGCTGAATCAAAGCTAATTGTCCTCTGTTGTTCGAGCTAACAGAGGTTAGCCTTGTAATTAACTCTGTTAGAAGATTGGACTTGAAATAAGCAGATTTTTTTTCATAAGAAAGTTACCAGTTCACCAGTTCAATACAGGGATCAGAAAACTGGACAATCAAATTGCTCAGTTGCTTCACAGTTTTTCAACAAATGCTCTCAGGGCGATTAGTTTCTGTCGTAAAATAACAGTTTATTCAAGCTGAATTGATACAGAATTCAGAGCCTTCAGTCGGTATGACAGCCATATGAGTTAATTGTTTAAACGGCGTGACCTGGATTCATCAGGCTCACACTGTGATACAGTGGTGCAGGGAGCATGAGACATCATTTTCACACAAGAGCTCAGTGAATAATGGATGAAACTCTGGCTTGAGATCATTGTTGTGACACTGAATCAGCCTAGGAAAACGAAGCCATAGCAAATATCCACATTATAATAATTATCAACAATATCTAAGGGGGTTTCTCACTCAGGAAAATTCAATTTCTCTGAGCAGAATGAAAAATGCTGTTGACCACTGCCAATTTCAGACTATTTAAGCTAACATCAAACATCACGAGTAACCCACATAAAATGGGGGTGCTTCCTTAAGGAACAGAGGTTAGGGAAGCGAGGTAGTCTATTTATGAACAACCAATCAGAATGCAGACTGTCACTGTACGTCCCGCCCTTCTTCCCCATGTCTGCAGCATTGTTGTATGACAAGAGGAGATTTGCTGAGCTGTGCAGTGTGAGAGTCCGTGTTAGGATGGAAAAACTACTCAATACAAACTTGGTACAAAGCCTGAGTGAAGTTGACCCCCCCCCACCTTCTTCAAATCAGGCAAAATTTGTGCTACGTTTGTGCAGCAAAAGCATTTTAAAGATATAAAGAAATGTTTCTAAAGGTCATCAAAGGTCAACCACCTTCTTCAAATCAGGCAAAATGGGTATCAATCAATTTGACTACGTTTGTGCTGGTTTGTGCAACAAAAATCTTCGTTTGTGCAGCTTTGGCTTTGAAGATATTTATTAAAGTTTAAACTTTTCGACGTGCTGGTTTTGCTTTGAGCATATAACTGAAACCTTAAAGCAGAGAAGCTTCACTTATTCCGTTATAACCCACTCATGATCACAATTGATTACAAATGACTTTTATTTATCTTGATTATCTGGCTTTACAATTCATAGCACAGAATATTCAACAAGATTTTACAATAAAAGATTAATTTGGTTCAAGAACACTACATTCAACCTTTATTTTTGTGTAACCAAGTGCTCAAAGTTGCCCTTCTGGTGCATGAAATGTTATTTTTGGTGTTATCCATGTCGAAAGACCTTTATCAACCAACATAACTCCCTGTCATCTTAGTATTATGTTCACAGCAACATATGGCTGTGATCTTTATTGAAAGATCAATAAACATAAACCTGAACTGAACAATTTTGGTTTCAATTGGACAAAAATGCGAATATGCTGGTTACCAAAATACAAAACTACCAGAACAATGAAGGGAAGTGTCTTTTGAACACTAAAAATACATTGAACTTTCTTAACTTCTCAAATGTAATACATTAACTCAAATAACATCTGACTCATGAAACAAAAAACTACTTTCTTTCAAGAAAGCTGATCATTATTCTTTTATGTAGAGCACAGCGTGAGGGCATATGCTGGTCTTTTCAGACGGTGTCGTTACTTCTTTTCTGAGGTCATCGTACATTTCCCAGGTGCCCGGGGACCTCTTACAAAACGCCACATAATGCCCAATTGTTTCAGGCATCGGACCTTCCGGAAATGCTATGATGGCCTTCAGTGTGAATCTCTGTTGTTGAAGTTGAAGGGTTGATGGAAATTCACTGAGGGAAAACTGCTTGGGATTGGGTACACTTTGCTCCACAGTTGTGGCCCAGAATTGTCCAAGGTCTGTGTCAATCCAGACGAGTTCTCACACGCTGTGTCTGTGACAGTCCCCATGCAGAGGATTTTTACTGACATGTCAGGTTTTACATGCAGCTGGGCATGCATCAGGACTTTGGATTGGTCTTAGGCATGGACATGCTGCAAGGTGGAGCCCTTGTTGAACAACAGACTGAAGGTGAGCTATGCCAGAAGATGACAGGATTGACAAGTCAATGGAAATTAAAGGTACTTTCGTTGTATTTGGAATGTAACGTTCACAGTACTGGGAGGAGTATTGTCTTGTGAAGTGAATACTAGGATTTTCTGTCATTGTATTTTGAATAACTGTGGACACATGATGAACACCAGACTTCACCTGAACAGGCCTGAATATTGAGCTCAGAATCTCAGCTCTCAAAGAATAGGTATGAGGAGTCATAGTGACACCCTTTGAAGCAATATCTCTCAAAAGCTGGAACACTTTATTTTTCTCTGTACTTTTTAGCACATTCTGAGCAGAAACCCTGTCACAGAAAGTGCAACACAGACCTTGACAGACTGCATCAAGGGCACAGGTGTTGGTGACGCAGTATCGCTCCTTGTTGACTGATTGGTTGCTGATTTTTTTCCATTTTTTAAAAGCCCTTGCTTAACTTTTTTCGGTTTTACAACTGGATCAGAAAGGAACCATTCGGGACAAGGGGAGAGGTATGATGTCAACTTCCTCTTCTTTGGTGGGACTGCAAGGCCTCTCCAGTTTTCCAATGCTGCTGTTTCTTCTGTGTTGGGTTCCTGTTATCATCCATTTCTTGTTTCACAGAACTTTCGCCAGTCTCGTCTTATCTGGCAGCCTCTCCTTCTTTTTTTTCTTTTTTCGGCAGAACAGATCCTCATGTTGCCCTCAATGAAGCCAAGATGACGTGAAATGAATATAATAGCCCTAATGGGAAGATTTTCATGCTTGAACAAGCCATGTTTAATGTTCTTGAACTCAGCTTCAACATTAGCTGAAGTTGCAGTGAGCCTTTCACTGTTAAATAGGGGAACCATGACTCCAGGCCAGGGGTAGGTATCATCCCAATCTTATTAGGTGTGGGACGAGCTCAGGTAGGTAGTGCATATTGTCTCGGTCACCATTAACTTCAGGGGGCACTTTCTCTCCTCAGCTCAGTATTTATTTGTGTGCATTGATCCAATCTAACCTCTTCTGCTTCCTCTTCCCTGGGAATGGACATAGTGTCATCTGCGATTTTGCTTTTAAGGTTTGATTTGCACACTTCTGACATGATGGGATCACCATGAATGTCATTGCCTTCTGTCTCACTTAATGCCACAATGGCAATGCTGCATATTAGGACCTTTGCTTCCTCCAAAGATTGTGACTTGACCAGCTGTGCCATTGAACGCACATAGAAGTATTTCACCCGATGAGGTTTTTTCCTCAAACAATCCCACTGGGAAATCATTTAGATCAGGTGTGCCACATCCACTCGGATGAAGCATGGGGGCAGTTTGATGCATTTGTTTTGAAGCAGAACACCGAAGCACTCATTTACATAGCTCTTCAAATCAGACGGATGTGTGAAAGCCTTAACTAAAGCACCAAGTAAAGCTAAAGAAAAATCTGAAATTGAGACTGGTGCTCCAGCATGAATCCATTCTGACAACCATCTTGCAATTGCCTGGACATCATGTCTGTCTGACAGCATTTGAACCACAGGGATGTGGGAGTTGTCACTTCCTGTTAAAACTCCTTGATACAGGAAGATATGCCCTGACAAGCTTTTTTACAACTGAGCCAGTTGCATCAAAAAACAACAATAGGGTGTTTCTCTGTCTGGTATATCATCATTTTGGTAGGACTCCAGTAGTGACAGAAGAATTTGTCTAATCCAATGTCACCAATACTTCCCCTGTGAGGACAACTACATTTTATTGCCTGTAGTGACAATACTGGGTTTTTATGAGCCATTTCAGAATTATGTTGTTCTTGTTTGGCTTTATGTATAGTTGCTAAATTTGGTAGATGACTTGGCCTCCAAAGTCCATCAGTGTTTCAGCCTGTGATGCTCTCCACACATGTGACTGCAGTCTACCTTCACAAAGTTCTTTTTAAACGTTTGTACGCAGTCTTCCAGACAACGATCTCTTTGAAAAACCTGTGTGCAGGGATTCATCCACGACTGATATGAAATACTTATATCATGGTACAAGTGTTAAGGTCGACACCATCAATAATGCCAGAATCTGCCCCCTGGTTCACTCATGTAGGCAAAGATGATTCCAGCTGTACAGGGAAGAGAGCGACCAAAGATGCTTTATGCACCATGGAACCAACTCCAGTTCCCATGTCCAATCTGCCACTCCAAAACCAGAACAGTATCAAACAAACACAACTTCATGTCTAGACAACAACCCGCGTTCACCAACACTTCATGAGCCGTAGCCCCACCAACATCGCCCTGTTTCCAGGACGACAATCAGAGACAGAGATAAATTTGTAGACCTATGTCTGTAAGTAGACTGTTTTTATCCTCTGAGGCTCAAAACAAGAAAAAAGAAAAATCAATAGTCTTAACCATCATCAAAAAGACTGATGATGAGATAAAGACTTCCTTTAGGGTGATGCAACCACCTGTCAGCACACAAACACACCACCTTTGAGTAATTCGTCATAGAAAACAGACTCTTCAGCGACACGGCTCTTCTGCTCTAAAATCATTTAATATGAGCTATTCCACCAGACACTGACATCTGCAATTAACTTCTGGCATTTTTCTAAAATAATTACGAGAAATAAAAAAACCCCCCAAAGAATACAATAGACTTCCTGGTGTTACCAAGGTTAAGGGTAAGGGCAGGCATTTATTGCATTATCATTTAAACGATAACATTTCTTATCACTATAAGAATTTTAATTTAGTTTGAAAGCCTGGCATGATTTTTGGAAAACGTTCTATCCGAACATTAGTACAAAGATACTGCAAATAAAAAAAAAAAACATTACCATCATTACAAGAATTACTTGTTATTAATTTGATGTTAAGAGATTCGCAGTTTTTATCTGGTAAAGAACTGCCACGAAGTATAAATCGGAGTTTTATGAGATATTCACCACCAAGGACAAAAAGAAACATTTTTAGTTCGCTGCAAAATTCTCCCAACTACACAATTCTTCAGTAGCATTTATAAGTAGTATTTCAAAAGAACAGCAGAAATCTTATGGGTTTTTTTTAACAACAATATTTATTGTTAATCTGTTGCTAAGAGGCAAGCGCCACAGTAACCAAGTGCCACAAAGTGAACATCTGATTTTTACTTTTGCAAAATTTACCAACTGTAAATTTTTTGTCTAAGCAGATATATTGTATAGATAGCTGACCTGTTCACTGGTCTTCTATGTGAAGTTTAATGACTGTTGTTGCTCCCTGCCGTCTGTCCTTCAGTCCGTCCGTTCAGTGGAAACGCTGGTGCTTCGTTTGTCCTTAAATACTTTATAGCCTAAGCCCACTCCAATCAGGCATGCCAATAGTCGCATTTTTGAAACCCAAATTTAAGGCTTTTAAACGCAGCCCGATGTAATATACAGCTGAGTACCCAAAAGATCCAGTTCTTTTGGGTATTGCTGTGTTGTCGTGGCGACTGTTTACTGTTTTTTTTTTTTTTTTTAATCATAAAATTTTTTTATTGTATTATGTGGCATAATAATGTCAAATATATGATTGGATTAAAAAGGTTGCCCTCATAAATGTAAATAATTTTTTACATAAATAAGGCAGTAATAATGTACAATATTTCTGTTAAGTGGTCAGATCACAGATCAATCACCTATATACAATACAACTTGTGGCTATAGTTTAGGCTAACATTAGCATTTTGGCTAATTTTAGCATACTGAGTGGAGTAAGTCCACGTTACTCAACATGCTTGTGACTCTACATGCTATTGAGTACAGTGTAGCTTACTTTAGCATTGATGCTAATTTTTAGCATCAGAACGCTGGCATCCAATCAACGGGAACACTTTGGCAGGCCTCGTCTAAATTTCTTCGGAAATTTCCTAGTTATTGTTATCATATTTCCGGTTGTCTCTAAACCATACATGCATCATTGTATTTGCACTAAACTTGTTAGGATTGACCTTTGTTAACCTCTAAAGAGCCCAATAACTTTAAATTTCAATTCAACTCCACTGCGCCCCCTGGGGTTTTCCAACAGCCAATCTGCAGCAGATTTTTTTGTGCGTTGTCACATCAGTGTGTACCGCCTGGTGGACAGGTATGGGAATTGCGTGACAGCATCAACGGTGGCGAGCGGGTGGCATTGCTGGAGCTCCTGCAGTCTTTTCTTTCAGATGTTGATAATTTGAAATCAAAAAGTTAAAGTGCAAAAAGCTTTTTCCTCACTGATCATCCACGCTACAGAACATGAACCACAGTGATCCGGTAAAGCTGAAGAAGCTGCCTCCATCTCCATTAGGGGGTTTATGTTCAAGTCTGCATGAAGGTGGAAAAAGAAAAGATGAGATTTGGTGTGAACGCGAGTCCTGCCTGCAGGAGTTTCCGTTTCTTAGCCATCATCTGCATCTCTTTCCCTCAGAATCCTTTAAGAAGCTTTCATGCCAATAACTTTGCTCTGCGACAGTTTGTCTTTCACCTCTGGAAAGAAAAAAACAAAAAAACAGTGGAGGATCACACTTCTGCCACGGTACACATGACAACCAAAGCAGCTCTCAGAAACTCGTGTTAGACCGTTTTCCTGCTGCGTTTAAAGCAAATACCAAAAAAATAAGAGGAAAAAAAAGAAAAGAGCAGCAGGAGAGTGGCAGCTGCAGCTGCTTGTTGTAACGAGGACACAATGACAAACAGCCAGAGTTTCAGTGCTGCTTCACAGGTGGAGTCTGGCTCATGATTGCATGCAGCTGCACAATACAGGAAAAGTGGTCAGAACATGATCCAAAACCTTTTTTGTTTTTTTTTGCTAGTATAATTTGTTTCAAGAATTACATTTTTTTTTTTTAAAAAAGGGGAGGAACTGAGATTTCAGAGAAACCAAAAATATTGTGTAGGATTTGTGGAAACTGCAGGGCTGGATGAAGCCTATTTCAGGGCCTGAGCAGATTTTCATTTGTGGCCCCCCTCATCGCCATACACCTCTTGTGTATAAATCATGCCTACACACAAAAAATGTGTGGTTCCACATATTTCACACAAGTCGGCATGTATGAAAATGAACGGGAGTGTGAAAGTTTGCCTAAATTTTTATTTTACCTCTTGTGTAAAAGAGCGGCAGCCACGCCGCTCGTTTACAACAAACTACAAAGCGGCAAAATTCACCTAAATACACTGAAACCTTGAATCATTCGGTGATATTTACACCAGACATTGTTAACCATATTTGGGCCGCCAGCGCCACCTAGAGATCCACACATGGCAGATCTGTAGGTGGCCAAGAACTGCCAGGTTTCTACATGTGGGCCGCGGTGTAGACATAGAACATTAATTCATAAATGCACAATTATCACACTTAATATAATAAAATAAATACATTGTATTAGAAACATGACACATGCTCACAATTCGAACACTATTTAATAAAATAAAGCAAGGCTCTTTTAAAAGATCTTGCATGTAATACATTCACAACAGATGAAAGGAGAGTGTTCCACGTTTCATTCCTTTAAAAATGGTGTTACATTATTATATCATTCCTGATATAAGGTGTAAAACAACCTTTTGAAGTATGCCTTGTGTTAAAATTGTGTAAAGATTGGCAAAATAAAAGTTGATATAAAACAGGTGACATTTTATATACTTCAGTGTTTCTAAAAAAAAGAAAAAGAGAAAGATGGTAATTTCTACCTTATTTTTAACCAATTGCCAACCTAATGCTATGTCGATTCTATATTATTCTATAATATTTGGAACAATTCAGAGCAAAACAAGCTGCCCTATTGTGGACTAATTTTGGTTTGCAGGACCACACCATGGGGTAATATGACAGTGTTAATGATTAGAGGGAGTCATTTTAAAGGTATATAATGTAAACATATTTTTATAACACGTAGTCTGTGTTCAGTCTGCTGAGACCAAACCAGCCGGTTTTTGTCCATTTTCTTTTGTCCTATTTGTCCATAGTGACTCCCTGAGGTGTAATTTCTAGGTGGCGCTGGCGGCCCAAATATGGTTAAAAATGGCTGGTCTGAATAACGGTGAATCAATCCAGGTTTAAGTAATTGCTGCTCCATTTATAAACAGGCCTTGTGGCTCAGTTTTTATTTCCAGTTTGATCTAAATATGTTTAAAACTAATTTATTTGTTTGCACCCAGTTGACTCAACAGATAGCGGTCCGCTATTGAGGCTAATCACAGGCTTAATGAGTCAGTATTGCAAAGTGATTCACATTTACAAAGTGAAGTGGGAACCACACACACACACACACACACGCAGACTCCCTCATGGTCATGCACTGGGTTATGGATTACAATCCCCCCCTCACTTTTGACAATGATGCAAGAGGAATGCGCTGGCTTTAATCTGCAGTATTTCCCAGCAGATTAAAGGCATAGCGGTTCAACAGTAAGTGTATGAAACCTAAAAATAATCACATAGAAAGACTTTTATGTGCTTTTTGATCTATGGGAGGAAATATAACAGTTATTTGCCTGGATTAAAGTCAATCGGTAAAGAGTGGAAACTTTGATCTTACTGGAATAATGTGAGAATGTCCAAATGAGAGACAAAAGCAAAAGGGCCGTTTACACTGGATGGTATCTTTTGTGCTGAGGTAACAGTGTCATCAGAATAACATTAAGCTAATCGACTTTCCACTGGTTGCTGTGGAACTGCTATAGGCGGAGCTAACTCTAATCTGTTGACCAACCAATAGAGGAAATTATGTAATCTTTGAAAGTTGTGTAGTGAAGGAGACAATCTGAATGACAATCTAATTTTTTTCTCCAATAAGCTCACAAGAATTCTCCAATTTTGCCCTTTTTGGTCCTCCATATCACCCATTGCATCAGTGAAATTAACCAATTACGCTAGCTCTATGACCTGTACAGTTAAGGGCTTTTTCAGCACTTCAGTCTAGTACTATTATTTGGTTATATTTTCAGTATATGTTGGTTCTACCAGACACCCTGAGTCTCTGGTGATTTGACAAAAGTTGCTGGGTACAATTTGTACCATGAGGAGGAGTAACTGTCTCCCATAGGCAGCATCCAGCTCTTTAATAATGTTCCAGTCTTCACTTGGAATCAGAATGAGGAATTAGTTGAGAGCGTGTGCCTTCTGCCAGAAAGAAAAGATGGCTCCTTTAGAGTCTGAAGGCTGTCTGGTCAGAACACTCTGGTGACAGATTGATGGGAACTGGATGGTTTGTTTCTAGGCCACTGAGACCATTCTAGTGATTGATCCCCAGATGTCTGTGGCCTATGTCAACCTAGAGATTTCAGCTTAGAGCTCCAGTTTCCACAAGTTGCTTCTGTTGTCGCCACGGGACACATAAATCTCTGTGCTGTAAAATTTACAGCTTTTGTCCTGAGTGAAACCTTGTCTGCAAGCATGGATGAAACTGTTTTGAGTTGTTCTGGGTCTTGCTGAACTTTTTTGATGTTCTCACACACACACACGCACGCAGTCTGAGACTTGAGCACATACTGTTTATTTCAAACATAATTACATTCAAACACACTTTTATGTATTTAAATGGTAAATGGACTGATCACCAATCATTTTGACCACTCAAAGAACTTTACACTACAGTCACATTCACCCATTCGCACACACATTTATACACCGATACGCAGACCGGTATGGGGTTAAGTGCCTTGCCCAGAGGCACATCGACATGTGGCAGGAAGAAGCTGGAATCGAACCTACAACCTTCCGATCGCATGACGACTACTCTGCCATACAGCCACAGTCGCCCTGTTGCTGTATATATTGTATGTATAATATTTTGATAACTATTTGTTTGAAAAGGAGGTAGATAAAAAGTATTAGCACATTTGACCCAACCCGCCTCGTTTTGTGTGTCATACTTTACACAGTATTTAAATAAAAAAAGAAAAATTATATTAAAAAAAGAATAGGAAATAAAGTGATAAAATGAGCATGGGTACATTTTATCACAGAACCCAAAGGTAGGTGGGACCTATGTGTAGTTGTCCTATTTAAATGCTTACTGTTCAAGCAAACAGTTTGGCGAGGTTCTTGTACATCGCTTAGGAAAAAAATCCCATAACTTAATAAAAATTTAGATGATGGATGAACAAACAGTTTTTACACAAATGAATAAGAAACAAATTCTAGAAATAAAACTCCATACATTTCTAGATTGTGCAGAAACGCTTTTTGGTGATCCCTGCGGAATGTTTTGCAGCAGTCACATTTACATTCATGTGAGTAAATTAACGTTGAACTTGCTTCATGAACCTCGTTCCTGCTGAATCGTCTCCTTTCGAGAATCTGCAATGTTCCCAAGCAGAAGTTTTTACTCACAGTAAGGATTCGCTGAACTCCGGTTAGTCAGAATCCGTAATGATTTTTCATTTTGGTGTCCCTTCAAATTGTTCCTGTTGAAACGTAGCGTGATAGGACATCGAGTTCCACACGAATGCTCTGCATGTGTTCAGCTTTGAAATGGCACTGCATGAATGCACTGGATTAACTTCCCCATGCTGAAAATTTACTTCCCTATGTGTGGTAAATTAAGCCTAATTTAAGACGATATCCTCCCTCACAGAGGATGAAAAAGGAAAACTAAACAATGATGGTGGTTCTGTAGCAGTGATGATCATGTCCAATAGTAGGTTTTGTATTGACCAGCACAACTTCCCCTGATGTAGTAATCTGTCTTATTCCAACCTCTTCACCCAGATGTCACACTCTGGACCCAACCAGCTGCTGACCTCTGACCTCTCTGTGATGACACGCTGGGCGAACATTTCCATTTTTTGATGAAGGAAAGAGAACAGCAGAAAGGATTAAAAGGCGTAAAAGAAAAAAAAGAAAAAAACGCGACGGACAAATGGAGTGCTAGAGAGAGCGACGCAGAGGCGGGCGGCGTCAGAGTGGGAATATGGAAATGTAATATCCGGCTGATAAATCATTGTGACTGTCAGGTGCTCAGTCATCTGATAATGTGACAGACAGAGCGGCCGACGGCTTCCTCTCCAGCCCTCTGCTAATTATAGACGGACATGATGAACCCGGGTCCAGAGTAAGACGCACCAAGCACACGTGTGGAAAATAATCTCATCTTTGTTTGTGTTTCATTTACGGCACGGTAAACTGCGATCTGGCCTTTAAATCTCTGAGGGAAAACGCAAGAATGTGTTCTGGACCAGAGATATGAATATACAACAAGATGGACTCATACTGCACCAAGTACAGCCTAGTGGGTTTTTTAAATTATTATTAAGCAACACAGAGAACACGGCTTGTGAGTAAAATATGAAGAACGAACGCGTGAGGGATGCGGTTCTCCGTCTAAAATGTTTAGACGTGTTAAGGCAAACATTTGCATGCTTTAATATTATGATAATAAATAATTACATTGCAAGATGATGCATTCATATTTGTGGCCTTGTAGTTATGCACTTACGTTTGAGGACAAATCTCTGCTTGTTTGTTGCCCCTTCTGGGTATTTAAAGGAAAACTAAACAATGATGTTTAGTTTTCAGAATAAGGTTTATTCTGAACCTTAAAGTCCAAGATTTCCTTCACTTTTCTGGGATACGTAGATAAGTTCAACTGACTAGTGAATGATAAACATAATTGATTTTTTATTATCAATGTAAAAAGCTTGAGTATTAATGTGTGGGAACATTTGACAAGAAAGTGTCTGACGCTGGAACAGATTACTCAAATTCTGAGAGGTTTTTATGGGAGCAACACTCCTCAAAAGATCTCACTATGTAATGACCAAGAAAGAGCAGAAGAGAATCAAACAGTATGTAGCCTGATGGTCAGAACTCTTCCATCTGAGTTACTATGATCAGTTACCATCACATTTGCCATCTTAGATCCAGTGCACAACCAGACTTTGGGCAGAACTGGGAATTTTGCCAACAAACAGCCTTGATGAACGGCAAAGAAGAGTGGAAAACGTCAAAGTACCCTTTGAGGTTGAAAGAATTTCCTCATGAATTGCTTCCTGCTTTACAGGATTTGTAGCAGCTCAGTGGAAAAGCTGGACTACCGTTTACTGACTGTTTTGCCGGAAAGTGGTGATCAACAACAGTCACTAAGACATGTGGTTGGACTCTGATCAGGCTTGCATTATATTCTGTCTGCCTTTTCCAGTGCATTGATGGCTATGACTCTGGAGCTGACACCTGCAGACATTTCTCTCACAATGTGAGGATTTGGTTTTCTGTTTGTCAGTTTAGTTCCTGTGTTGTCTCGTCTGCCCTTGATTGCTCCCAGCTGTGTCTCGTGTTCCCCGATTCTTGTGTGTTTAATCCCACCTGTGTTCCCTGTCATGAGTTGTGCGTGTGGAGGTGAGGCTGGCGCTTGAAGACCTAGGTACGGTGAGCAATAATAATGATTTTAATGAAGATAACCGGTACAAAATCCAAACAAGTCCAAAATCCTGGCAGAACAGCAGAGCAGAATACAGAGGCTCAGCACTGATGGCAACAGGCCTTTACGAAGGACCGGGAAACACATACGACAAGCAACGACAAGGACTGGACGAGGAACAAAGGACACAGGTGGGGTTAAATACACGGAGGGTAATCAAGGGAACAAGACGTACCCAGGAAACAATCAAGGGGAAGACAGGACAACAAGGAGACTCAGGGACACAGAAAACTCAAACACACAGACAAACACGGAACATGACATTCCCTGCTCCTTGTCGGATCTTTGTCTCAACTGTCTTGGCCGTCTTAAGTTGTGTTAACCAAATGTACCGACCCGGTACCAATTGGCCCAGGGGTTGGGGTCCACTGCAGTAGAGGGTGTTTAGATTATACACACTCTCTTCTACAGCAAACTACAAAACAACCCAAGGTGGTGAAGCCTGGTCCCAGACAGTGAGTACTGGTTTACTTAGCAAGCAGCCATCAGCATCAAAGTATCTGGGATTGCGTGTGTTTACCAGTGCAGCTGAAATAACCAAAGTGTTCATCAGTGTGCTCCCTGCTGAAAACATGACAGGTTTGACTTCTGATCATCTCAAAACTCTTAATTTTGGCCTTTTCCCAAAAGAAAACCTGACACTCACTCAGAAGTTCTCACCATGAGGGAGTCAGATCTGACCAAGAGAGACAAAACTGGACTCTGTCTGCTTTGAGAAATCAAATATGTTCTGATAAGTTGACACTTTGTTTTTTTTGTCATGATTTTAAAATACGTGGTCTTGTGTGTATCACTTATGAGGGGGGGAAAAAAACTCTTTAAAACATAGTAAAAATGTGGATACTTTCCAGTACTTTACAAACATATTCAGTACTGTTGAACTTTATGACACTTTGTCATAAAGTTGTCATAAAGGAGACATGGCCGCCCACCTCTGCTGACAGGCTGGCCAAGGAGAGCAATCATTTGTTGGATCAACACAGATCCGTGGCTCAGATCTGGCCTTTAGGGAACAGTGGCTTGAGGAAAGCCGTTGCTTAAAGAAGTTATATAGGAGACGTGGGAAACGATGAGATTAAATCACACTGTGATTTCTATTTTGGCCTACAAGTAGACCAAAATAAAGACAAATAATCATTTTTGTCTTTATTTTTGCATGAATACGAAATGCTTTGTGTAGCAGAAACTAACCCTGAACACACCATCCCTGCAGTTAAGGCTGCCACTTACTTTGGTACAGTGAGCCACACGACGGTTGATATTTCATTGTCAATGTACCGATTGCCCTCCTTTTTTTTTAAAAGGTTTTATTGGCTGCAGTGGCTTTTAGTTCAGAGTGATCAGACAGGAAAGTGGGTAATGAGACTGGGGAAAGACATGCGGCAAAGGTCATCAGGTCGGGACTTGAACCTGTGACCACTGCATCCAGGACTAAAGATTCATATTTGGGTTGTGCTGTACCCCTGCGCCGCCACAGCACGACAGTAAAAGAGAAAAGATCTGACTTAGCAAAAGGCAGTGATTTAAGTATTAAAGTTCAATAGTTTCCATTATATTTAGCAATAACACCAGTAAAGGAAAACTTTGTAAACTAATCTGTTTTCTGCTTTTGTAGTATCTTTCCAATTGGAAATAACAAGATTGTCTTCATAAAGATTTGTCTAACGCAGCAAAACAGAAAATCATTTAGAGAAAAAGCTTTCGAAGGCAATGAAGGAGAGAGAGAAGCAAAGAGGGGGGGAAAAAAACAACTAACAAAGCTGATCTCTAAAACCTTTCAACTTCATATATTATTCATTGGTAATTAAAAGAGTTGAGCTGACTCAAGGCAAGGAAGACAAAGACGGAGAAGCCGTCTGAACTTGGACGCGCCCTGCATTTAATCACTGTCCATGTGTTCAGGCTTTTACATGTATAACCTGAGGAAATCGTTTCTGGCCGATGCACTTTTTTTTTTTTTTTTTTTTTACATGTACAGTGTATAAAGAAGTCTTTTTCAAGTTAGTGTTAGGATTTTGGGTCGTTTTCAGGTTTATCCTTCTTTGTTCCTCAGCCTATCTAATTAGATCGGTCTTGTTCGGTTTTACTTTAGTTCAGTCCTTCTTAGTGATTCTAGTTTCTCGTCTCTAGTTGTTGTTACCTGGTTTATTTATATTTCTTAGGCCTAGTTATTGTTTAGTATTAGATTTATTTCTTAGTTCCCTTGTGCCTCTTTCCCCTCACACCTGTAATCTGTTTCTAATCTGTTCCTTGATCAGTAATCAACCTCCCCAGTATGCATGCACTCACTCTCAGTCACTCCTTGCTGGTTCCTCCTGTCACAGTCCGTTACTTCCCTGTTGTTCCTATGATTAGTTTTTCGTTCTGCCCTGGCTTCCTACGCTCTCCATGTTTTTTTTGTAGCTTCCCGTTTCTTTATTAAATCTTCAAATTCAGCTCAACACCTCAGGTTTTAGCATTTGGGTTCGACGCCAACGGACGTCATATCAGCTTTTCCAGTAGCGCAAACAAAAATGTAGGGGAAGAAAAGCATAGCACATACAGAATTATACATAATCACTTGAATGTTGGTACAAAAGCACTTGCAACTTGCTCAAAGGATTAAGGAAATGCTTTTTGATGCGCCGACGTGACAATAATTTGACACTTAAACAAGTTAGTTTTGAGAATTTACCAAAGCAACTGAGAAAAACTAAATATCTATACTTCCAAATATATTTAAAATTTGCTTTAAAATTGTAGAAATTTTACAAAAACATATGTAAAAAAAATGAGTACGCTCTGAATTATGACATTTTCAGAGATGATTTCTAAAGAAGATGGACTGAGTCCGGTAGAAGGGCCAAATCTTTAGTCTGTGCTGTGGAACAAAGTGACAGAAAATCTGTGTGAGAAGCCGATAGGTTGGATCGAAAGGTCCGAAAACGATGGGTTTCAGTCCGATTAGAATTATATTTGGTCCATTTTGGAGTTACTTTCATTAGGTCGCTACCCTCATCCTTCTACACAGATACATTGTTATTTCCCTCCAGCTCCCTTTTAACCTCGTGCCCTGTCTATAAGAACAATAACCTCTTTAAAGTTTTAAAGAAATGATCCACAGCAGAGGAAAAGTTCATTCCGAGCAGACCCACATCCTCCCTCAGGCCAAATATTTTGCTGACCAAGACTTAGCCAGCCATCAAGAGTTACAATTGTCCCTCTGCTCGCATTTCACTTTATTTCAAGTCCGCTCGTAACGGAGGACAATAAACTCTGATGTTCTCATTTGAGGAACGGAGAGCAGAGCTTTTTAAGCCACAGCAAACTTCTTCTTTTTTTTCCCCTTCACTCTTTCCGTCGGATCACAGTTCTCTTCAGTCTGCATGGGGCGATCCTCAAATCTGGATTTGACAGAAGATGACAGAGGAGGAAAAACGTTACACTCAGCAGAAAAGACAGAAGTGGTTCTGGAGAAAGTTCGGACGGGGAAAGTTAAAACCCGTCTCCTTCAGAAAACCTGCAGCCAGAAATGGAGTTTGAACAACGTAGGTTGCCAAAGTTGCGCTCAAGTGTGACGAATTAGGCTCAGTTTAAATGGATGTTGCCTTAATAATTAATCAGAGGGAAATTGTGTTTTGCCGCATTGAATGAAAATGAAACATTAACAGAGAAAAGCAAAGAATAAATAAAGAACGGAGACATTATGCATTTAATCTTCAAGTGTTTCTTTAACCCTGAGTTATGAATGAGGGCAGGAGAAAAAGCCTTGCAGCTCCATTTCCTGTCTAATATATGTTGTAGGCATTTAAATTGACCTTTACGCAATGATGTGGTTCTACGTTTTACTGTGCGTCCTGCAGAGTATTTCAGCTCCAAGGAAATGCGACATGGCTTTCAGAAGAAACGGTAACATTTGTAGGAAGGTGAAGCTTCACCTCGGTCTCAAGTCTGTTGCCTGCGTTAACAAGTTGCCTTGTAGGATTGCTCGGCTTTTAGCTCCACCCAACTTCTCCATCCACTCAGGCCAGTGTCTGAATATACATCGCTGAAGAAAAGCGATGTATTTTCAGTCCGATGTGCAGAGTTGGTTTTCTACATAGGCCAAAAAGTTGAACCTTAGAAGGCATTTCCTGATTACTTTGTTGTTCTCTGAACAGCATCTTATTTCCATTTGACTTGGTTTAGCTGCGCAAGGAATGTCATAAAAATCGACTCCTTCTTTTGGTTTAGTTTTCTTTCTACGCCATAGCTATGGAAGCGGGTTAGGGTTAGGGTCCGGACAGCTTCCATACATCCATTGTCTCCGTCCGCCCATCACAGAGACACAAAACCATGCACACAAACTAATACCAAAGGGTAGTCTTGGTACCCTCAGAACCAATTAGCCAAACACTCATCTTTGAACTGTGGGAGGAAGCCGGAGTACCCAGAGAGAACCCGTCCATGAACAGGGAGAACATGCAAATGGACCCCAGACCAGGACTTAAACCCAGTACCTTCTTGCTGTAAGGCAACCGTGCAGCCGACTTGTTCACAACAAAAATAAAGAATTAAGACCAAAAGTGGGGTCATTTCCCTCAGTGGGTCTTGGTGCAGCGCCACCACAGTCAATGAGGGGAAAAGGTTGACACAGTGCGATGTGAAAGTGAACCGCAACAGCTGAAAATGTAACAAATGTTGCAATGTTGGTCTCCAACAAACTGAGTCCACTGGACTATGAGGTGTGAAAACACCCTAGATTACACACACATGGAATCCATGTTTATTTTTTTAAATAGATGGCATATACATATAATTGGATTCTGTTTTGAGATATTAGGAGAAGAGTCCAGAGTTAAAGGCTTTGAATGTTGTACATTTATATCAACAACACTAAAAGTACCTATCTCTCTTTTTCTTTTTTTACATTTTCTCTATTTGCCTTTTTTTGCACACCCTTTTCAAACACTTGTATTTGTCATATATACAACAGTAATAATAAAAAAAGAACACTATACATTTCAGTTTTGTTAAAAGAATAAAAACCATCTAATTTTTTCTGCTACATAAATACATTGATAGTGTAATGTCACAAAATGCAAAAACCTTGTTGGGTATAAATACTTTTTTAAAAATAGTCTCATGCTACAGTATAAATGGCAGCACAACAGAATTTCCTAGAGGATTCCAGTTTTTCAGGACAGAACGGCACTGGAAACATGAACTGAAAGCTCAGCTGAATAGCGGGGCTTAAGTGACAGAGTCCAGGCTGTAATCACAGATAAGGGTGCCAACATGGCGGCTGCTGTGCACAAAGCAGGTTAAGCATATTATCTGTATTTTGCACACATTGAACCTAATGGTTAAATAAAAAAAAAAAATAAAAAAAGAAGTCAATTAAAGCTCTCCTCAATTTTTATGACCTTCAGCACTTTTTTTTTTAGTTTTCTATCCTCACGGCACAAAAGAACCAAACGTCCCAGAAATCAAACTGATACTAAAAACTAGGTAAAGAAACATCGGCAGGGGAACAAAATCTTTTTTTCATTTTGTCTAAACAGCCACACCGTTACATTGGATTGTAAATATTGAGGTATTATGTGTAACATTGCGGTTTGGGAAAACATTTAAGTGTATCCAAGAGCTCTTCTGCCCCAGCCAAACCCTTTTCACTTTATACAAGACCCTTTCATGATATATTACAACAGACCCAAGTATGCCCTTGAACAGCTTTAACTAATGGGTTTGGCCTTAAAGGCACACTGGAAACACACCATGGATGACGGGGAACGTTACTGACGTTTTATGATCGGCGTTAGCGCAGTTGTTCCTGGTCGGCTTGGCTCAAGTGTTGCCAGATCTTGAGAGAAGCAAGCAACCAGCTCAACAAAAACCAACCCCCAAAAAACCCAACTGCCGACCAAATCCAAAAGATGCTAGTGGTTTTCAGTCAATCAAGCTTATTTGCACAGGACATTTCCGTTCTAACCGCTTTGTATTTCTGTTTTGTTTTATACAAAGTTATAATAGACGCCACACAGTAAACATTACATTTTGTCAAGTGTCATTGTTGCATATCAAAATGTCATTTCTTATGATTCAAAAGCAGGTATAAAACACATATGGCACTACACTACTGCAAACGACATACTGTTTAGCTTCATTTTGAGAAGCTTGGTATGACCTTTTGGGAGTTTGTTTTGGAAAGAAACTCAAACCCAAATCAGCAACTTTATGTTCAAGAACACGTCTAAAAAAAAAACCACAATGCGCATTTTAAATTTGAAAGCAACATTAGATAGATTAAAAAAAACAAGCCCAAAGTCGCTTATAACAATAAGATGTGGCAACACTGCTTGGCTCCCAAAGAAAATATTTGCCAATTGGTGTTTGAAATTCTTTGGAAATGAAATATTATCGTCATAGTGTATGTGTTTAAGACTTCAAAGGAACTTTATCTGAAGTCAGAATGGCTGTCTACTTCTGGTCAACAGAGAAATAATGCTTTACTTCAGATTGGACTCTGAGCTGCAGTGTTTTTGCCCTTTTTGGTTTTCCATCTCCATCTCCCCCCCTCTCCTCCCAGCTTCAATCCGTTCTGCCATCTCTGCTGATGAGACTGTAAATTGTGGGGATCTTTGAAGAGAGAGTGATGGTGGTCCTCCTTTTCTTTTCTTTTTTTTTTTTTTTTTTTTTTTGACAAGCTACCAGACCGGGTAAAGTGGAGGACAAACTCAGAGGAGAGGGGAGTGCAGTTTACAAAGGAGAGAAAGAAGAAAGAAACAAGGTCCAGGTAGTGAGAAAGACTTGGATGTAAAGATGTGTGGGAAAAAAAAAAGACAAGAAAGCAGAGAGGTGTCGTTAAGATGAGTAGAAAAAAAAAAAGAAAACATCTTGAAATTGTTCTAATTTAAATCTGTATTTATCGTCTGAATTCCCGAACCAGCTCTATCCATCCATAAGAAATCTAAGTGTAGGAAATGATTTGCTCGACTTTAACGCCTCTAAAGAGATGACTATAAACATCAGGCCAGTTCAGGTAATAATGGCAGTGGTGGGAATTGAACCCACACCTCCACAGAGAGACTGAACAACATGTTTTACAACCCTAACAGGTTGTAACAACCTGTTACAACCCAGGTTATAAACCTGTTGGGTTTTACAATCCTAACAGGTTGTAAAATATGGCAATGCTGATGATTTGCTGGGTATTTAACTCATTGCGCTACAGTATACCTCATCCTTTCAAGTGTAGAATACGTTGCAAACTTAGTTGTCGTCTTTCTGTCAATTGAAACCCAACTGCATGAACACCATCACATTTGGGGTGAAAAAGAAAAGCCGTAGCCGGTTCTTATGGTCCTGCTGGTTTTGGAGAGTTTCTCGCAATGATCATCGTCAGGCCGGATCAGACCGACCGAGAAAACGCCGACTGCAACACCATTGATCAAGCTGTCACTCTGAATTTATGCTGCTATTCAGCTTGAAGGTTTTCAGACAGGAGCGAAACACTCCTGAATAAGCAAACTCTGCCTAGCAACCACGGATGAGAATATATGACTGGCTTGTTTTTACCCAGATACAAAAATGCAGATCTCTGTAATAAAACACAGAATAAATCAAATTGTACATATTACAACTATTTAATCTCACTAACTGTAGAATTGTTTTTATTGTTTTGTTTTTATGTTATTAAAGATCACCCTTTTTGTACATCTCAAGCTGGAACCATTGACGGGTAGATATTGTGAAAAAATAGATTAATGTTTGATTATTGTGATTCGTCGCCAATAACAGTTTTGCTTTTCGGTTTATGTGGTTTTTACAATCCAGAAAATAAAAAAAAAAGCCAATGCGTTTACCGCTGAGCAAATCTCTTTACGGCTTTTTCTTTTCCCACATGCGACGTGAAAACGCCCCGCTGCCATTTTCCATGAAATACGTGGACATTCTCGTTAAAAACAAACGTCGGTTCTCTGTGTCCTCTGCCTCCTTGCAGACCCGATTGCGCCGTTCCTTCTCAGAGATTTTATTTGTGCAGGGGAGTTTGTGTGAAAGCACTTCACCCAGCGAACCCAGTAAGTTCTCCATCATTTCTCTGGGAGTTTAGCTGAGGTGAGAGCTGTGTGTGTGGAGGTGTGTGTGTGTGTGTCTGTATTGTTGGCCTACAGGAGAGTGAAAAAAAAAAGAAGAGGGAAACTAAAATATAAATAAAAAAATGTCTTCTCAAGGTAATTACTTGCATTCAGTATAATATATATATTTTTTCTTCAGACAGTGAAGATGTGAAGGAGAGGATTACAGAAGAACGGGAAGCTTACGACAGAAACGGAGAGATGAAAAAGATTGATGTGAGAGACCGTCCTTTCCACAAGAACGCACACCACTTTTCCCTGTCAACAAAACACGGCCATTAATGGGCTTAAATGATCCTCACAGTCCCCCCCACACACACACACATTGCCACGGCAACACCTCACTTTTACACTCATGAATGAGCAAAAAGGCCTGCTTGAAACAAAAAAAAAAAAAAAAAAGGTGTCAGTCAGGAGAGATTGAGCTTTATTACCTGGAAATCGATATTTTAAATTCCATCACTTAAATTTAGGATTTATCTTATTATGTGAAATCATTGAATTATGAGCTGCAGCTCAACCAAAGATGGACTAAAATGGGACTTTTTTTATTTGCCGATGCATCACCTTTGTAAATTAAAGTTGCAATCAAGAAATCCAGCAGATCGAACCCGTCTGACGACACGACGGAGGCGAAGATATCCCAGAATGCAACACATGCAAATATTTTGCTTAAAGTTACGAATAAAAACTTGGGCACCCTCAAAGCTGCAGTATGTAACTTTTATATATATATATATATATATATATATAACAATCATTACCTTGTGACAAAATATGAGGCAGAACTTGTGAGGAACAAAAATGTAGAAACTAGCTTTTCTGCCTTCTCGCAGTGCTACCTAAAAACAACCAATCGGATCCAGAAGGCGGGTCTTAGCGCTGTCAATCAATCAAGTATATTTGTGTAGCTCATTTCAGCAAGCAGTTCAAAGTGCTTTACATCACTCTTGTGTACGCCTTGCTCCCTCGCTCTCTGCTAAGTTCAAATTCTCCCTGTCAACATATCTGATATTAATATGTAAGGACATGCAGGTAAAGACAATGTCTGTAAGAGCGCCGTGTGTCGAGGCTGCAGTCCTCAGTGTGCTTGTCCTGGGTTGGATGTTTCTCCTCTTTTCACCATATTTCATAGATTTCAATTTGCAGCTCAAGAAAAGGGTACTACTGCTGAAAACTCTTTAAAAAACAAAACAAAAAACCCCTCAGCAGCCCTACCCCAAAGATTTTAGTGTTTACTTATAAATGGATCATTTTATCATTTTGAAAACAAGAGATTACTGTGTGAACATTTCTTTTGTAAAAATAATAATTCATGGAGTTTTGTTTATATTTCACATCTTTTCCATGTTCTATAGACGCAGTCGCCCTCATGACCCAACCACCAAGTTTTCTCCAACCTTTTCGTCTGTCTTTTTTTGTTCAGGCCAATGAGTCCCTGTTCCTCTGGCATTGTCCAAGACCACTCCTCCATTCTATTGTCAATATAAGTCATTGAAGAAGAAGGTGAGAAGAACAATGCTACTGTTCAAAGCACATTCCATCTTGTGAGTATCACTGTCTCTCAGCCTCCATTTCCCCTTTCACCTCCTCTTCTATCAGCCACTATCTGCCTTCATCTCTTTGTCTCGCTCCGGCCTCTCTGGCTTCCCTGGGCCGTCATCAGTTCAGCTGACAAAACTCTTCCTTCTGTCCTTTTGTTGCCGTCTTTTTCCTGCACTTTATCTTTTTCTGCTCAATGACCTACTTCCTCCCCTCCCAACCTCCTTGCAGTTGCCTTCCATTTTCACTTTTGTCACTTGTGTCTTTTGTGTGTGTACTCTGAGAGTGGAAATCCAAAACTGTGTTCCAGTCATCTCTTTCGCCGGTTCGGGGATGAAGTCAGGAAGATAATGCCATCTTTCTTTTCTTAGTCTGGGCTTACAGTTCAATAGATGCTGACAGTCATTCCTTGACAGGTTTTTAAGTTGATGCTTGTGGAACCGTATATTGTGTGTCTATGATTTACCAATAACCAAGAATTGATGAAATACCTAAAAAATATAATTTTAGTGGGTTTAGACACTAAAAGCATTTTCTACAACATCACGTTGATTGATGTCTCTACTCCACCAAGCAATATTCTGTAGGGGAACAATTGTTGTTTGTGCAATTTTGATGAAGGCAATATTCCAGATCACCTTGACCTGAAAAGAGTGGTAATAATTACATAAGTGGCAATGTTTTTGAAATATCGCAGCTGTGGATATTTCCTGAAAATATTTCTAGAAATCTGTGCAAGCTTAAAAAAAAAAAGAAGGCTGTTTTTGGTTAAAACATCCAGTTAGTCATTCACAGATATTGGATTGCTAGTAGTTGCGTTTCCTTTGCAACTTTAAGTAAAAAAAACAAAATAAAAAATCACACATGAAGTTTGTTCATGTGATGAGTCACTTAAAAACATGCAGCGCCATCATCCTCCAATCACTTCCTGTGGTTTCTGCCAGTAGTAACATCCAGCTGTTGATCATGTGATGCAAAAAAAAAAAAATGTTTCCCAAACATTCAACATGCCAAGATGAGTCAGTTAAAGCATCTGTGTAGCATGAGGATGATAAAGCTAACAGTCGATATCAGTAAAGGGTCATTCCTGTGACAACTGCGTAGAGTGTTTTCCATCCGTAGCAGGACTTCATGTCCTCTAAGGAGTGGACGATGTCTCTACAGCCTCTTCTGCCCCGTGTGTCTCCATTACCAGATCTTACTCAACTCTTCCGTTTTTCGTAAGCATCTTAGGTGTAGTGCAAGCCTCCAGTGGTTCCAGGGAATGATTTACAGGTTTGACTTGTGATTTTATTGTTTAGTTTTGTGCTGACTGGTCTGAAACTCCAGAACTGCATGACATCAGTTCGATGTGATGTTAATTTTTATTGTGTTTGACATTTGCATACAAGCATTGTGTAATACTTGCACAATACGTGATGTTAACTTATCATGATAAAGATAAGGTTCAACAGATTTGCTACCGTCTCTTGTTCTTTCTCTTTTTTCCCCCCTTCATTTTATTCTCCGTTCTCCAGCGCTCCCTTCTCCGTCTCTCCGTTAATGATATGTGACATCAGATCAGCCATAGATCAAACCATGTTGGGGGAGGCTACCACCGCAGCAGCACTCTCAGCACTTTTCAGTTGATATTAACAAGATTATAGACATATTTCAGAGGACCAAACATCAGCATTTTACCAAAAGAACAGTGTGTGCATTTGTTTGTCCTAAACCAAATTATCAGAAAAACAAGTTTCTTTGTCATTACTCTGCAATAGCAGAATGTTTATGGTTTCATCCCATTCACATGATTGCAAATCTGTCTTAAATTTACTTGATGAAACATTTTCCATTGTAGTGCATGCAGTATGACCTCCAGCTAAGCCGCTGCTGCAGAATATCTGCAAAAGCTCCTCAAATTTCACAGTAATAATCCAATGTCATTTCTTAAGCTCATGTAATGCTATGCAGACACTCTGTCTGCACTGATGAATATTCTCTCAGCAGTGAAAGCAGCTCCAACTGACAGCAGCCTGACCTACTTTCTTTGAGTTAGCAGCTGAAAAAGGCCTATGGTAATTTAGATGTTTCTTATAGTTCTTGAAATTGAAGTGGCTGCGATTTTAGCATGTCATTGAACACTCACGTGCTTTTGACCCTTAGCTTCATGCCACCATGTCTGTTTCCCATGACCAAAGTGCTCGTGCTTACTAATTGTATTGAAGAGGTTAAGTAGCACAATGCAATGCGCCATTTTCTTTGAAAATCTGCCCGTGAATGCGTAGAATAAACCCGACAGCCGTGCGTTGTGCTCGCGCTCACAAGTCCACAGGCAGCGTTAAAGAAAAGTTTAACTCCGATATCGGGTTTCAGAAAGTACCGGTGTGAGAAAAAACTCCGGTGGCTGGTGTCGCGTAAACGAGCAGCTGCATCACAACGAAGATGTTAACTGAGGAGCAGCTCCGTGTAAACAGGGCCTGAAAGAGCATTCAATTTTCATTCCTCGAACTTTCACTTAACATTCAATATAGAAAACAAAAACAAAAAGATCAATATCAATCATCAATGCTAAATGTCTGCAGAGTTTAGAATCAGGATGCGGTGTCAATATTCCAATACATATTCACAATAACAAATAAGGAGCGAGTAAAGAGTGGCACAAACACTTTGAAGTCGTGACTGGACTTGACAGTCTACAAAATGTACTTATTTTTCTTAGGTTTAGACCCAATTAAAACTTGGCTTTCAATACGCCAACAAATATGGTTCAGTGTGTGAGTCTGTGAGGGTCAACCTGGTATTACAATAGTAGAAAATAACTCAACATCACTTTTATCATTCTAAATTAACCACCTATTTGACAAGTTAAAGTGGCTGTTGTACAATAGCAAAACTGTGCTTTTGCAAATGGTGTGAAAAAATAGATCTTGCCTTGGAAAGAGGACAAAATGCATGTTTTTCAGACCCTGATTAACAACTAGGTGAGCCGAAATAAATCTGTCTTCTTGAGGCAATTCTCAATGACAAGTCGGTAAAATATTGGGACATTTCCGCATTGTGTGGGATTTATTTTGCCAACAATGGCTGAAAGCCAAGAAAATAGCTGAAATAACAAAATAGTGGAGGAAATGAAGGTCAAGTACTGTGTGTTTGTGGGGTCGGGTTTGATGAATGGACAGGATGAAAGCGTGACATACAGACTTTGACATTTTGCAAGTTGCTGTGAGCGATAAATGAAAAGTAACGTCGCACGAGGGAACGTGAGTGCACACTGGTAAAAACAATAGCAATAGAGAGTAAAATTGAAGTTGAAGAGAAGAGCCAGAGGCAAATTCATTTTATGAAGAATAAATTCTCTTAATCTTTAATGATTTATGACCAAAATGACATTGTTTCTATTTTAATGGTGGTTTAATGGTTCAAAGTTGTCTACAGCGCAAGTCATTTTTCCGGTAAGCTTAATACCGTCGAGTTTGCACATTACATATGATATGTCCTAGGCAAACGTTAGCGACTGGGTAAAATTTAAAACTTCGACACTGTCCACGCCTTCAGGAAGCAATCGTTTCTCAATAGCCAAGAGTCCTCTGTACGAAGCAAAGCGTAGTACAACTTGCCCTTCTGTTGGTAACTCAAAAACTTAATTCAGACATAAAAGTTACAATACTTTTGTCCAGAAGGAGTTTTTATAACCTTAAGAGTAATTTGAGTTCAACATAGCCATGCTACTAAGCTTTAATGTCGCAGGAAAAAAACAGCAAAGAGAAGTGAGACGTAGTCTGTCGCAGGCAAGGCAGGTTGTGGTCTGAGCTACCAGCAAGCTGCCACGCCCGAGAAACTTTTCATTTCTATCTACCTGTTGGTTCTCAGTCACTCAGGATATGACAAAACTAAAAAAGGTTTCAAAATAAAGCAACTTAACAAGTTATAATTTAAGTAGCCCATGACTTGTATTGGGAGCCATTTCAATAAATCAATGTTTATGAGGAATTTCATTAAGAGCAGTTAATAAAAGATTAAAGCTCTTTTATTTAGAACCTTACATTTTTGTAAAGGTGTAGCAGAGATTAGATCAGTGAGACTGAACAAAACTCATATAGGGGCAACATTTGAATTTAAGTTTTAGTTCTTAATATTTTGTTATGTATTACTAGTGATTTTTGTTGCTGCAGCTTGAATGTGGTTTAAAAACTTTTTAAATCATATCTTACGTTACATTTCACTGTAACTTCGCCGACTCCCCCAAAATTGGTCTTAAGAAATTCTTCTCTTTATGATCCCCCAATAATAAGATGGAATTTACGCCCTTGGATCTAAGGGCGTTATTTATGTAGAACATAAATTTATGACCAAAATGCTTCATAATTAGGCCAAATAGTAAGATAATAAAGTAAAATACAAATAACAGAAGTACTTCATGAACAGTGAAACATTAAAACAAGATTTTTTGGGGGGCTAGATATTCAAGTCTGCATTACCAGAGGAAAAAAAAAGTCATTTTGTCCAGAAGGAACGACAGTGAAACCCACAGAAGCCTGCTGGGCCCAAATCCTGCCAAAAATGTTGGATTAAAGCATCTTTTCCTTGTCAAAACTTTCCAAAGCAAGTCCTGGTGGTGTTTCCAACTCCTTCCTATAATGTTCATATTAGGCTTAAACAAGTCAGAGCACAAGAGCGAGATTAGGTTAAACATCCCGGAGACGTTCTTTCTAGCAGAGTCCTGGAATTCTTCGGAGACGTGGGGTTTTGTTAGACATCATTGGGAATGGATTTTTAAAAAAAAAAAGTAACTTAACGCTTATATTCCTGAAAGATTAATGTCTGGGATATCAACTTTGAAATATAACAAAGTGGACCCAGGGGAATTTTCTCCTCTGGAGGATAATAAGACAAGAGCCAAACTGTGATCATTAGCTTCCCGTTTTCTCGTCTGACACCCCGGCGCTCTGCTCCGTCTCAGATAAAGCCTTTTGCTGGAAGACTTAAATATCTCGAGAGGCGGAAAAAATAAAAGAAATACAAAAAGTCCCCTTTTTTTGAGATGTTTTGAGTCTGATGCGAATGCAGTGCTCTACTTAAAAACACACATCTTTGACACGTTGATCCCCCCAAAGCCGTTTCATCTGTTCTAAATGTATCCAATAACATGTCAGACTGCAGTGATGCGGCGCTTTTTACAGCCAGCCAATGACAGCTATCCGTTGTTACGCTAACAAGCAAATATTTATTTTATGACAGAACATGTTTCACATGCTCACCAACAGGGAAAATGAAAAAATCATGTGAACAAACAAGTGTTTTTTTTCTTCCATTATTAATTCTCTTAGAGTATCTAAAAACAGACAAATGTTTTTATAATTATTTTCACCTCTAAAGGAAGCTACTGTTCATGTCCTAAAATTAAGAAGTTACACAGACATCTGGCGACATGGAAGGAAAAAATTTTAAATTTGTGGCCATCACTTATCTCATGCGAACAAATTGTCTCATTCGTGGCCAAGACTTATTTTGTGGCAACAATTTATTTTATGGCAACAACTGAATTCGTTCCCACAGCATTGTGCCAGATAAACCGAATTCTTTGAAATGTTTATTCCCCTCCTTGCCTGTAGTGGTGCTGTAACAAGAACCACTGAAGGAAACGAAAGAAAAACCTTTGAAGAAGACACAGAGCGCAACTTCCTCTGCCACAAAATGTAAAAGTGGAGTGGTGTGAATTTTAGCCGTTGCAGGATTTCTCTTTCTTCTTTGGCGAAAGCAGACGAGCCATTTCTGTCGCCACGGTGAGAGGCACGTGTTTGTTTTGGTTGTATTTGCCCAGAATGCCCTGAACTAAAGTCCACTTCCTGCTTTTGGAGATTTCGCCAGTCTGCTTGGCATTCACATTTGCATTCAAACCATGTCAGACTTCACTCCAAGATCCTTTTTTCTGAAAAAAAAAATTTAGTTGAAAAACTTTGAACTTACCTTTAGTGTAAACAACATAATACATCAGATTTCAGTATTTGAAGGATTTCTCTTTTGTCTTTGGTAAAAGATCACAAGCCGTTTCTCCTGCTAGCACTAGACTCCTATGTTTGTTTTGGTTATTTTTACCCAGAATGCTCTGCATTATAGACATCATCCATGGCAAGGTATTATATTTTAATGTTATTAAAGTAAAATACTTTAATATAAAGTATTATTGAACTGCATGTGAATTGAATATACATTGATAACTTTTAACCCTCTCCAGGCAGATGTTGCAGATTTGCAACAGCTAAATGCTACTTAGCTAGTTTTTGCAAGTGATTTGAGCCTGAGAGGGTTAATAACCTTTGGGATATACAGTTTACCATTTTAAACTCTTAGTTTAAAACGGGGACTCTTAGTTTTTAAAAAAAATATTCTTGAAATCTCGTCCCATTCTTATTCCCCTGTGTCGTATCGTCTCATGATGTGGATGGATTGTTGCTCTGCTAGAACCTTGAAAATATTTGTTTCAAGGTTAGGATTCGACAGGTTAAGGAGAAACTTTCACTCATCTAACCTGCTACCACTTTAAAGTGCAAAAACATTCTAAAAGCAAGACAAAGTGTCCAATTCTCAGAAAACCTGTGAGAAATTTGAAGTGCTCTGTGATTATCGACAATCGTGAACAAGGCTGTGGTTATTCGCTCATATCACTTAGTTCAGCCAGGAAAGTTTTTTTTCCTCTCTCTTTCTTCAAGGATGTGACCTCAGTGCACTTCAGACATTTCTGTTTCTGCCTTTAAAAAGTAATTTCAGGGTGCTGTGGTGGCGCAGGGGCAAAGCACCACCCACGTATTGAGGCCCTTGTCCTCGTGGTGGTGGTCACAGGTTCGATTCCCGGCTTGGTGACATTTTCCACATGTCTTACCCCTCTTTCCTGTCAAACTACTCTCAAATAAAGGCCACTAGAGCCAAAAAAACCTTAAAACAAAAAAAGTGATTCCAACATTTGTCAATTAAAAGTGAGCGAAAAGAGCTCTGAGCCAGTTAAAGTGTTAAAATGTGTTTTAGCTACAAACACCTGCTGTGAAAAATAACATCCAAACTAATAGAAGGAATCGCAGAATCTTGTCTCTTCTATCTCGGCTGAAAACTGCAGTGATCACAGATGGAGCTCGGCTAAGGCCAAGAAAATACTATTGTAAATCTGTTTGGAAAATAAATGCCATTGAATCGACTGTGTTTGAGCATGACAAGGATGGCATGGCAACAATTCAATGTCCCGAAAGAAAAGCACAGGTTAAAATGACTTAGTTACCGGCTTACCTGATCTTTTTTACTCACAAATATGGACCTCAGAACACGACAACAAAATTGTTGGTGCTGCTTTGTTAATGAACGAAAAGCCCACAATGGTCATTGAAATAGTAATAATGAAAGTAATAATAAATGACAAAAATATAAAAATCAACCAATGAATTATGATTTAACAGAATTATTAAAAATAACAGGCCTGGACAAAAATGAAGAAAAGGCAGCAACATCCTTCACATGTCAAACTCAAGACCTGGGGGCCAAATCATAGGTTTTTATGTGGCCCTCTAGACTCCAAATTATATCAATAAAATCCCTGCAGTTGATTACAATTCTACAAAATTCATACAAAACCAAACTATTCCCACATTTTTTCTGAATTTACTGAAAATTTTTTCTCACAATTGGTCAAAACCATTGGGTTTAGGTGACTGCTGTCTCAGCCTTATTAGTTGTCAAGTTATGGTCTGTGATCAATATGGCGGGTAATAAAAAGCCACATTTAACATCAAACATGAGATTTCTTACAAATATTTCTAAATTAGTGCCACAGAATCTGTGACTTTTTGCATTGATTGCAAAAAACCCCAGATGGACTGCTCAGTGTGAAGAGATGTTTGATGTTTAATTTTAAGAGAAACTTATTGAATGTTGAAACAAGCAGCGATTTCTTGATGTTTTAACAGTTTAACGTGTTTTATCAATACATTCTGGTATAAACGACCATTTAAGAACATTCAGATTTTTGATTTGGCCCAAAATGAAAATGAGTCAGGCACCCTGGTCATAGACGCATGACAGAAATGGCGTCATTTTGTTGGCAGACAGGCATCCGGCCAAACTCGCTTCAAACTATTTCAGCTGAGATTTGTGGGAAGCATACCTGTGAAGTCTCCTGAAACTACCATATTTTTATCACTCTTTCCCACCGTGCTCCAGTATGCGTACTGTAACACAACCACTGTCCTTGTTTTCTTTTGAATAAAACACAAGCGGTTTTTAGGACAGTTTCAGTTATGCGATTGTTATGTTTTCCAGTGTTTAAAACTAATTTTTGGGAAGCATCATGCATGGTTTTAGGCGGGAGGATTCCCTACATGGATGTTTAAACAAACATAAATGAAAGAAAATCAAAATCAAAAAATCAAATCAAATTTTATTTGTATAGCACATTTCAGCAGCAAGGCATTTCAAAGTGCTTTACATCATAACAAACA